>VSMD01011367.1:0-56644 GCA_008750895.1 Mirza zaza | reverse complement strand
CGGCATACGAAGTGGAGGTTATTTATGCACATGCCTGCCCCAGGACTTCGGGACACTGCTGCCCTTCCAGCCTGTCCAACAAAGCTCTCCAGGCACAAGAGTGGACGGAAACTTCACCATCCCCAGGTACAATGTAAAAGGCTGTGATCTCATTGTCATTTGACCTTTGAGGGGAGGGTATTAGGGCTCACATGGAATCCAACCCCCACAAGTGACAGATGAAAAAACTGAGGAGGGGGTTCATAAACTCATGAGGAGTTAGTGGCAGAGGTGGTGGCTCCACTTTTGCTCTTGTCCCCAAGACTTCAAAAAATAGTAACGCTGGAGAGAGGAGATTGGAAGTCTCAGCCCCCACCTACTCTCTTACACAGGCTCACTGCTAAGGCCCTTTACCACCGGCCCCTCCCTCTAGATTTCTGGTATTGTCATAGGTCTGTTCCTGCCTCCTCCGCCCCACCCAAGCCTACCGATGGCCCCACCTGGTCCTGGTTGACCTGTAGTGGGTAGGGACTCAGCAGTGAAGGGGATGGTTCCTATCCACCAGGCAGACAGAGACATCCCCATCCCAGGCACTGATTTCACCTGTCAGTGCCCACCTGGGTCCCCACAAGAGAAGCTGGTGTCTTAGAGATAACCCGAAATGGCAGATGGGCAGAGATTGCACAAATGAGGGTCTAATTGACAATCAATTGTGATTAGGATCGAAAGGACGTCTTTATAGTTCCAGACATTCCAGGTAGAGGTTGGGGAACGGAAGGGTTGCTTGCAGGACCTGGGAGAGGAGGCGGGGGTGCCATGCATCTCTGTGGCTTGTGTTGTTCCTTAGAGATGGGGAGGGGTGGGGCAGGAGAGGATGACTTCCTGAGCCTGTCCACACACAGCACTCCCCTTTCCCATCTAGCTCTGGAGGACCTCAAGCCTGGCCCTTGCTCCCTGAGTCTGACTGGCACCTTTGCCGTTTGTTGCCCTGCCTGCTGCATTAAGGGCTTCCATTAGAATGTTGAGGGGCAGGGGAAAGAGGGGAGTGAAGGATTGAGGACCTGCAAACTTCAGGACAGCCACAGTGCTTTCCTCAGAGTAGCACTCAAGAGGGAACCACCCTGCACTCTCAGCAGGGAGTGTATTCTGTGGTGTGGAGGAGTGTGTGTGTGTGTGTGTGTGTGTGCGCACGCACGTGTGCTGGGGAAACACTTTGGAGTTGTATATTACATTATAACCTTGTTCCATCCTGCTATTACATATCATATTTAATATTGTATAATATTTACTATGTTTTAGTGATAACCATAAATTATACTACATATAATGTATGTTAAAATGGTGTTTACATGTGATTTCTCATTTTCAATGAAAGTTGTGCCAAGAGGGCTGGATGGGTCATCACCTCATCATCCTCACATTGCAGGTGTCTAGTGTATCCATGACCCAGGCCCAGCTCCCACCCACCCTGCAGGGCGTGGGCGTTGTGGCTGCTATTAGAAGGGGTTTGGCCAAGTTTGAGCCTGTGGTAGGAACAGACACATTTTGTGGCACGAAGTGTGTGCTTGTGGGGGTAGTGGTGCTCTATGTCACACTGGGACCACCAGAGCCAGTTCAGAGATCTGCCCTTGGGACCTGCCCTGGCCCTTTAAGGCCTCCCTCCTCCACTCAGCAGCTGGGGAAGGTGGAGGGCTCAGGGACCTGGCAGGGGGCTGTATGCCTCAGAACTGGGAGAGTTAAAGGGGACACCAAGCCCAGTGTGAAGCAGGGGAAAGAGTGAGAATGCAGGATGTGAGTGCATTTGTGAGTCATTTGCCTGGGTTTGTGTGTCTGGGTGCTCATGAATGAATTTGTGCTTGTGTGTGCTACGCAGTTGTGAATGAGTGTGAATGTAAATGTGTGAGTGGAGCGTGCACATCTATATCCAAACTTAGCTGGGGGAGGGGTGGAGAGAGTGAAGACTGAGGTGGGGCGGGAGGAAGATAATTACCTCCCTGCGATGAGAGATTACCCACCCTCCTTCCCCCAGAGGTGATCTATAATTTAAAGATAAAGAATAATCAAGTCCTGGCAAGGAAGGACACAGTGTTGCGGGTCTGATCAGAATCTCGGGATGGACCAGCCTGTGCGGAGGGCGGGAGGGGGAGGGGAGAGGAGGAAAGGGGAGGAGGCCTGTGACTCCCCCTCGGCCCCGGCCTCCTGAGGCTCAGCACGTCCTAGCGTGGCCCAGATTACAACCGGTCGGTCCCCCATTATTCCTCTCAACTTTTAATTTCTGCTTCCAAAGGATCATTGCCCGCGGTAATTGCAAAGGACCCGTCCTTGTGCGCGGAGCAGGCTCCGGGGACTGCGGTGTGAGGCGGCGCGCACACCCGCTGGTGCACGCGCCCGCGCGTCCACACCTTGGAGACACGCGCGCCCCCGCCGCCCGCTGGGGTCTGCCAGCGGCCAGCCTGCTTGCCGGCATGTGCGGGAGGAGAGGAGAGACGGGCGACCAGCTGCAACCACCGCGATCCGGGGCCAGGACGCTGGACGCCAGGACGCCGGACGCCAGGTCCGACCCTCCGAGGGCCACAGGGCCCTCCCTGTCCTGCAAACACTGCCGCTGTAGACAAAACGTACCCAAATAAAGACTCAGACCTCGGGGCTTCTTACTTATCCGAGTATTGGGAAGGGGGTATTCGTTGTATCATTTCTGGAAAAAGCACACATTTTCCCCTTACTTGAAGGGTATCAAAATAGGCCGCCTGCAGTTTGTACGATTTTTGGTCCCCATTTTGGGGGGCGGGGCGGGAGGCCGTCCAGCCTTCCTCATTTTCGATTCCACTTCTAATGGGCAACCCGGAGGCCGCCGGCCCCGCCCCCTGCGGGGACTCCGGGCTGGGCCCTAATTTGACGACGTGAAGGGGGCGGGCGTGGGAAGGGATGGAGGGGCAAAGACCCCGAGCGAGGGAGACCGAGAGGCGGGACCGAGACCCACGGAACGCGCAGGAGGGGGCTGAAGACCTGGCGGAGAATCTGCCCGCGAGAAACGCTCCCCTCACCCTCGACCCCAGCTACCGAGGGGCGCCAAGCTGTGGGAGCCGCCGGAGCGCCAGGGCCCCGCGCACCGGAGCCCGGAGGAGAGGCCGGGCAGGCGCCGCACCCTGCGCGGGGATGTCCCAGCCAACTCGTAGCGCTTGCGGGCCTGCGGGCCCTGGGGCCTCCACGGCCCTTCCGCCGATGGATCCCGCAATTATTTAAAAGCCGGGGCTGTCTCCTCCCCCTCTGTCCACGATGTTGGCGCGCAGTTTCCGGACGAACAGAGGTGCAGCGACACTTCGCTGACCACGAGAGCTGCTAGCGGACTGCGCTCAGGCTCCAGGCTGCGAGTCTGTTCGTCCGGCCTGGCAGCTCGGTCCGTGTGTCCCGCGCGGGGCCCGCCTCCTCCGCCCGGGACCGTTCGCAGCCAATTAGGCGCGCGCGCTAACGAGGGCGGCGGAGTCCCGCGGCCGCCTGCGGACGCACGTGTGTGCGGCGTGTGGGTGCGTGGGCGCCTCCGGCGGGGCTGCCATAAATGCGCTGGCCGGGAACGGCGGGCGCCTGAGGCGGCGGCGGAGGCAGCGCCAGGCAGCACCGGCCAAGCGAGGGGCGCGGCGCCGAGAACGAGCCCAGCCGGGGTCGCCTGTGCGGCGTGGTGTGGCGGCGCCGGGCCGCCAGGAATGGGAGCTCAGTAGGCGGCAGGGCCCGAGCGGCTGGAGGCCGGCATGAGTGCTAGCGGCCCGGGGACTCCTGGGGACGGCCCCGCGCTGCCGCCGCCGCCGCCAGGGCCCGGGCCCACACCGCCCGCTCCCGCTGCCGCTTCCCGGGACGCTATGGACGGGCGCGCCGAGCTGCCCGCCTTCCCTCGTACTGGAGCCCCGCCGCTCGCAGCCAGCGACACTGTCCCCGCGGCAGCCGAGGGGGCTGGAGCGGCCCGGCCCGCCGCGCCCCCGCGCCCCACCTCCTTCTCGGTGCTGGACATCCTGGACCCCAACAAGTTCAATAGTAGGAGGCGTCGCTGCGTGCTGCTGGGTCCCGTGGCGCCCACTGCGTGCACCTCGTGCGCCCCGGCCCCGTGCGTCCCTGCCCCTGCCACCTCTGGACGCCCGCCGCGCGCAGAGGAGCTGGAGCGCCGCGCCCTCGCCGGCGCCGCCGGTGGAGTCGGAGCCGCGGGAGCCGAGCCGCCTAGTGAGTAGGATACGGCCCGCGCCCGGTCGTGGGGACAGGGGGACCGGCCGCTTCCGCGCGTTTACGATCCTGGGATCCCATGGCTAGCTGGGCCTGGCTCGGCGCCTAGGCTTGTCGGAAAGTTCGCAGAGTCGGGGTCCGCGCCCGCCCCACCCGCGGCCTCCGTCCAACCCGGGCTCCAGGGCCCCGCACTACTGGCTCCTGCTGGGAAGCTTTAGCAGGGTCAGGCCCAGGGGCTGCGGGGCTGCGGGGCTGCGGGGCTGCGGGGCTTCGAGGCCTGTCCAGGCTTCGCCTCCATGGGTCTCCTGCCTTGGGGGTAGTTGACGCTGGAGGCAGAGGGGACGTGGGGCGCGGCTGGCCCGTGACCTCCCCGCCCCCACTGTGTCTGCCCAGGGCCTCCCTCCCTCCTTTTCTCTCTCTCTCTCTCCCTCTTTATTTATTTATTTATTTTTTGACAAATCAGACTAATTGTGACAAAACGCTGGTTATCTCTGGAAAAACAATTAAATCCCTTCGATTACAGTTAAGGGGAAATGTGCTTAGCGGCGGAAAGCGGCCGGTAATGGGGCGGCCCACGCCCCCGGTCCGGTCGATATCCCATTACGGCGCATGCATATCTCTTTCAAGCACCTTGCAAACTCCCCCCGAACATCTAAATTATAGGGTCAAAATTCGGATAATTACTCGATTAAAACCTATTACACTTATTAGGGGCCGCCATTGATCGCGAATTGCATTCAACCGCTCCTGATTGCTTTTTGTGCCCCCTCCCCCTCGGCCCTTCCTCCCTCCAACTTCCCGGCCCCTCCACCGCGCAGGGACTAGAGCGCGGGCGGACTGGGCTGGGGCCGCGGGCGACCCGGCAAGGAGGCTGCCGGCTGCACCTTGCGCTGGGCAGGCTTCTTCCGGTTCGGCTGAAATGGGATGAGAGCAAATCCTGGCTGGCTAGGGGAGCACCCGTGGGCTCCGGGACGGGAACCTGCGGGCGGAAGGCCCAGGCTCTGGCTGGTGCGGGCACGGTACAGCTGGGGCCGGGAGCTGGGCTGAGGTCGTCTGGGGACAGCTCCCACTCCCGCTAAGGGGTGCGGCTTGGGGCCGGCCTCCATGGGAGTTGCCCTGGAGGATTTTGCCAGGAGCGAATTTATCATTTATTACCCGAGATTTCGGTGCCAACCTAACGTGAGAGCAGGGCCTTGGCACCCAGTCCGGTAGCTGTGCAGGCACCTGTCCTGATTGCTCGAGTTAAGAACACTGGTAGTAGGAGTGGGGGCAATAGACAACCCTGCCCAGCAGAGACGCTTTCTTCCAAATGTGGGCGACTCCAAAGGTAGTCACCCCAGGGCCTGTGCTTGGAGGATGCGGGTTGCAGCTCACTTGGGGCCTACGCAGGCCTCCCGGCCCCTGGCCCCTGCCAGTCTTGGCGCCACTCCTAACCCGCGCTACCCGCGCCCTCCTGAGCAGGCTGAGCAGGGACCTGCCCGGGACAGCCACACTGGGCACTCGGGAAGGGCCCAAGCCGTGGGCAGTGGAGCGGGGACTGACGCTGGCGGCCTAGTTCCAGGGCCGGAGGCTTGAGATGGGGCCAGAGCCAGGGCGTCGCATTTTGGTCCCAGAAGCCCCATTCTTGGCCAGCTCCGACCCCATCTCAGGCCCCTGTCCCGGCTGGTTATTAAATGTCCTGTAATTGGCTGGCTCAGTGCCGGCCTTAATTGGAGGGTAATATACGCCGAAATAAATTAAGTGGCCTTTAACTAGTTTGTACATTGCAGAAAATGAGTTTAATTAAGTTTGTATCTGCCCTGCGGATCGATCCGGGCTTTCTCTGCGCTGTGGACCCCGCAGCCGCAGCCGAGGGCCCGGCCTGCAGCACCGGTGGCCCTCGCAGCCACGGCTGGGCGCGGCACGTCGGGGCGTCCTCGGGCGGTGGGGACGCGGCGGGCGGGAGGCAGGGGTCCTTCCGCTGGAAAGAAATGAGGAAGGGACTGCGCGGGAACGCGGGCCGGCGAGAAGGAACGAAGGGCAGCGGAAAGGGAAACGAAAGAACTAAGGGAGCAAGAGAAGGAGGCAAATAAACGAAGAGGAGAAACGAATGGAGCAAGAAGAAACCACGCGGGGAGGGAGGCGGGACGGGCTGCGGGGCGCGGGCGAACGGCGCAGGGCGCAGCAGTGCGGGCGGGCGCCGGTGCTGACCGTCCTGTCCTCTCTCCCGCGCGCAGATGCCGGCGACCCCTACAAGGCGGACGAGGCCGAGGGTAACGGCTACAGCAGCGGCAGCGGCGCCGGCGGCCACAGCCCGAGCGCGGACAGCGGGGACGAGGCGCCCGACGACGAGGACGAGGACGAGGCGCGGGAGACGGAGGCGGCGCGCGGCGCCGAGGAGGCGCGGGGAGGCGGCGGCGGCCCCGGAGCCCGCGGGTCGGGCTGCCCCGGCGCGGCCGAGGCCGAAGCTCCCCCCGGCGCCATCGACGAGGCCGCCCCACCCGGACCCTGCGGGAACTCGCCCGGAGCCGCGGGCCCTGCGGTAGCCTCAGCGGCGGGGGCCGCGGGGACGACTCCGCAGGGCGCGGCGGCCGTGGCAAAGCCCAAGCGGAAGCGCACGGGCTCCGACTCAAAGTCTGGGAAGCCGCGGCGCGCCCGCACGGCTTTCACCTACGAGCAGCTCGTGGCGCTGGAGAACAAGTTCAAGGCGACGCGCTACCTCTCGGTGTGCGAGCGCCTCAACCTGGCGCTGTCGCTGAGCCTCACCGAAACGCAGGTGAAGATCTGGTTCCAGAACCGCCGAACCAAGTGGAAGAAGCAGAACCCGGGCGCCGACACGAGTGCGCCGACCGGAGGCGGCGGGGGACCCGGGCAGGGCGCAGGGCCGGGCACCGGGCTGCCCGGTGGCCTCAGCCCGCTCAGCCCTTCGCCGCCCATGGGCGCGCCGCTTGCCATGCACGGCCCGGCTGGGTATCCGGCGCACGGCCCGGGCGGCCTCGTGTGCGCCGCACAGCTGCCCTTCCTGTCGAGCCCGGCCGTGCTCTCGCCCTTCGTGCTGGGCTCGCAGACGTACGGCGCGCCCGCCTTCTACGCGCCGCACCTCTGAGCGGGGACGCGGGACATCGGGCGGGGACGTCCCACGCGCCTCCAGGCCGCGGCCGGAGGACCCGAAGGCGCCCGCCGGGCCGGCTCTTTTCTAAGGTTCCAGTCGTTGACTGTGTATATAACCGGTTGCTACAGAAGAGTTTTAAATTTATAAATGACTGTACGCGTTGGGGCCAGGCGAGCGGCTCCCGCGGACTTGGCCCGCCGGGAAGCCCTTTGCGGAACTTCATTCGGTCAATAAACCGCGGGTGGCCGCGCGCGCGTCTCCCAGGCTCCTGCGCTTGAGTCCTGTTCCGCGGAGACCGAGGCGCCTCTGGGGTGTGGGGCCAGGCACAGACTTGGCTCCCAGTTTCTCCGGGCGCCTGGCGTCCCAGGCCAGCACTCAGCCCTGTCTGCTGTGCCTGGGTACCCTCTTCCCTTGAGGCTGGACACAGAGGTTCGCCCACCGTGCGGAATGAGGCTCAGGTCCAAAAGTTCTCCCTACGCCTGCCCCCCAGAGCAAGGATGCATCTCCCGGGCTGCGACGCCTGGGTCCCCTTCCCCTCTCCCTGCGGCCACAGGACTGGAGACAGCGTGCTCTCTGCCAGTCGCCGGCCAGTCCCCCACTCGCGACCCTGTATCCCTGCTCCCACCCTGCTCCTCCCTCAGCCCCCGCATCCCCTGAGCACGGAGCTGCGGAATCAACTGGTGTCCTGGGGAGAGGGAGCTCCATTCCCAGGGCAGGGGCGGGGCTCGCCGGTGTTGAGCTACCTGCCCAAGAGCGTCGCAGCCAGAGCCGGATTCCCAGCTGGGACCCCAGGACTGGGCGGAGCCGGGTGCTCCCTCCTGGCTTCTCCCGGAACGCCTCTGATCAGAGTCCCCACGCGGGCTCCTGGAGGCCTGGGAGTGCAGGGCTCGCTCTGAGCTGGGCGCAGGGAGGCAGGAGGCAGTGGCCCTGGGCCTGGTGGCTGCACTGATGAAAAGCTGTTGCTGCGGGGACATGGGTGGGGGCCACCCCCTTGGCAACACTTCCCTAACTCGGGAAGTGCTCCAAGGCCCAGCAGGGGAGGGGAGAGAGGGCGGTCGGGACACCGCGGTGGGTCCAGGCATCTCTCCTCCTCCCTCACCTGTGGCCTGAACTCCCCCCACACCCCCGCATGCAGAAGGAGCCCCGCTGCTGCGCACTGGCCACATCGTCCACTCACCCTCAGGCATGCTCCTCCCTTCCCAAGGAGCGGGCTGAGTGCTTGGAGGGGACTTGTCTCTGGCCGAGTCAGCCTGTCAGCACAGGCGGCGGGATGGGGCGGGGCTGGGGGTGGGTGGTAGTGACTCCCTGGTGCCACGGCAGGAGTGGAAAGGAATGCTCCACACTGGCCTCCCTGACACAAGGGGGCAAAGGGGGGTCAGGTGGGAGGGGAGGAGGACGTTCCACAGGAGTGGGGGCCTGCTCCCTGGCAGTTGCTTGGGCACCCCAGTCTCTCTCTGGTGCACAGCTACTGCGCGCCAGGTGTTTGCCTGAAGAGGACTGTGTCTGCCTACCCAAACGTCCCAGCAGGCCTGTGGCGTCTGCACACTTCACCGGAGGAGACTGAGGCCCAGGAGCATCTCCGGTTCCAGCTTTTCAGCTCCCTCTCCCACTGGGGCCCGGGGTCCCACCACACACCCAGGAGTTTGGAGCTGCAGGTTCTGGCTGCTTCCTAGGGGACCCTCAGCTTGGCCCCACCACTTCTGCCTCTGCCAAGGAGCCTCCCCTGCCTGCCCAGTTCTCAGCATCTGTCTCCCACCCCTGACTCGGTCTCCCCCCAGGGCCTGAGCTGGAGGCAGAGGTGAGCAGTGGCCTTGGGGGCCACCCTGACCTGTCCCCTCTTTGGCGTCAGTGCCATGAGGGGCTGTCTGAACCCCAAGACGCTCTTCCACGCCTCTGCTCCATCCTGCCCCAGACAGCATCCGCCCTGCATCCCAGCATTGTATCTGTGTAGTTTCCATAGAGCCTTCCACGGAAACCGCCTCTTGTCCATAAACAAGGCAGGGCAAGTGCTCCCCCGGGCTGCCCCCAACCTCCTGCACAGGGGCCGCAGAGCGAGACAGTGAGGGGCTCCCTATGTGGCCACTTCCTCGCCTGCCCAGCTCCTGGTGCTCCTTGGTCCCTTGCTGTGTCAGTTAGGGTTTCGTGGCTGCATGTTAGGGGAAACCCTGGTGAACAGAAGTTGAAGGAGGCTGTGTATTTTCCCTTGTGCAGTTCTGCCAGTGCCTCTGCTGGACAGTTACTAGGCCTTCACTGAGTCCTCAAGACCCAGCTCCCTGCAGCTCTTCCCTGTGCCATCCCCAGGTGGGGCCGTCTTCCTCACAGACCCAGATGAAAGTTCAGGCTCCAACCATCACGCCCTCAGTTCCAGGCAGCTAGCAGGAGAGAAGGGTGACGCAGGGTGCACCCCCTTTCTTTTAAGGTGCTTTCCCAGGGCCCATGAAACACAGCTGCTTACGTCTCATTGGCCAGAGTGCACCTCTCCTAGCCAAGGGGGGCTGGGAGATGAGGGATTTCACGTGGGGGGCGTCTCATTCCTAGTAAAAGGAGAAGAACGGATGCGGGGGCCGCCAGCAGCTCCCATCATGCTTGCAAAGCTCTCACGGAGCTGTGACCCTTGCCCTCGCCCGTGCCTACCTGCCCAGTGTAAGCCTACCTGGCTTTCTGCCCACCCAACCCCACGAGCAGCCGTGGGGCTCACTGGGGACAGTCAACCTCGGCCCATGGCTACGACCTCAGCAGCGCTCAGCCGGCAGCAATCTGCTCCCCCACCCCGGTGTGTTCACATTCCCCTCCACAGCCCACCGAGGGCCGCCATAGCACATGCCCACCTTCCCCCCAGATCCTGCCACCCGCCTGCCTGTATCCTCCACGTGCTGCCCTCCCTGCTGTCCTGGCACTGGCTGCTCTCCTGTCACCTTGCTTGCCCATGTGGGTTCCAGCAGCCTCTGCCTCCGCCTTCAGAGCCAAGGTTATCAACAGAGCTGTCACCTCTGGCCCCAGAGGGTCCTGCCCCACAGGCCTCCCCAGCATCCTCCATGTGCCCTGCTCACCCGGCTGCTGGTTCCTCTTCTCAAAGTCCTGGGGCTCCCTGGGCTTAGGGGCCCCACCTCGCCTAGTCCCTGCCACGTCCAGTTCCTGCCACAGTGACCTCTGAGGGCCGGGGGACTTCCATACCCAACAGAGCCAGACCTGCTCCTCCCACCTCAGGCCCTGCCTCAGGGTGCCACCTTCAGCCCCCACACTCTGAACACCCTTGCCCACCTCATCTTGACACCCAAATCCCAGGAAGGTGCAGGACCCGACCCCCAGACCTCCCCACGTGCTCCCACGCCCTCTGCACATGCTCAGTCTTGCCTGTGCCCACCGTCCTGTCCTGTGTCCACCTGTGCTGCCCAGAGATGTCCCCGGCTGCCTGGTATCCTCCCAGCCTCCCCCAGTGACTGTGTGCCCGTGTGTGTACCCTCGCTCCTGAGAGTCTTCCAGGCGGCTGCGCCCAGGGCCTGGTGTGGATTCCCCCAGTCTTCACCTTGGGAGCCCAGGGGGACCTGGCCCGCCCATGCGGGAGCAGGGGCTTCCTAGAGGCACCATTTATGGGGGTGGACTAGGCAGCTGGAGCTGAGGGAAGTGACAGCAGGGAGGAAAGGGCAGTGCCCAAGCAGGTGACCCTCCGCAGGCAGGACTGTCCTGAGGGGGAGGGCTGAGACCTGTCTGCCCCCGTGGCTGTCACTGTCCTCTGGCATCTGGGAAGCCTTTGCCCCGTCCCACCCCCAGGGTCACCTTCTCGTCTCACAGAGGGGTAGGTGGTCTCATTCACTGCCAGGCCTCATTGCCCACAGAGACAACCCTGGGGTATTCACATCCCAGCTCGTCCCAGACAGCTCTATGTGGTGGCCCCCTTCAGAGGCAGCTCTGTTGCGTGCTGACCCGTTCTCTCTCTTCCTGGGAAATAGGGACCAATTGTGGCTGGGCACTTGTCTCCCAGGATAAAGACATTTCCTGCTTCCGGTGCAGTGGGCAGTTGGATGCTGCCTTGTGACTAGGTATAGCCAAGTTAACACAAGCAGTGTGTGTGCATTAAAGGAGAGGGTCCTGGGAAGGCTCCTCTTGGGAATGGCTCAGTGGGGAGGTGCATCTCTCCTCCTTCCTTCTGTAGATCCAGTGATGGCTGGAGCCCCAGCAGCCACTTTGGGCTATGAGGTAGCCTTGGCAATGGAGGCCACACATTGAATGCTGTGAGGAAACATGGTGCTTGGGACACCTATCTTTGGACTTATGATTGACAGAATACACATAAACCCTTGTGTTTGTGCCACTCTTACTTGGAGTTCTCAGTTCTGTATAACCCGCCCTCCCCATTTCTACAACAGCCCATCCAGCCCACCACTGAAGCTGTGACTTGTGCCCTTTTAGTCCTCACACCCACCATCTGCTGCTCCCTGGCCTGACTTCAGCCAGCCTGCCCTGGGAGAAGGCAACAGTGCTCTGCACCAGCTGGTCTGGCACCCCCTGCCTTCCTGGGCCCCATCAGCAGCCCCCGCAGCCCTGGGATGGAGCCCAAGCCGTCAGCTTGGCACTGAGGGCCTGCTCCTGCCAGCCCAGCCTGACACACCTGCACCACCTGCCCTGATGGGCACTCCGTCCATGGAACCTCTGCTTGCTGCCTCTGCCCTCCTCAAGCACTGCCTCCTCTGGGCCCAAACGCTTGTGCTCGGCAGCCATCTGAGCTCCAGTCCACCAGCAAGGTTCTTCCTAGATTCCCGCGCTCCCTGCATCCCCTCTGTTCAGGGTCACCTTCTGCTCACCTGCTCCAATACCACTGCCTTCGGTAGATGCTGTGTGAATGAACGGCTCCGCCTCCCCGTCCTTCCTGGCTGCTGGTAGCTGCACTGACCCCAGTCCACAACTTGAGGCTGCCACAGGGCCCAGCCTCTCTCCTCTAGGCCAGGAGCCCCTGGGGATGATGCCATTTTTAAAGCCTGGCCACCCAGAGGTATTGGCCTCCATCAGTCCAGGGACACAGGGGAGGAGTGGGTGAACTGGTGGCCCCTGTATCTGTGCTGTCTCTTCAGCCACCAGGCTCAGCCTTAGGACAGGCTGACCCCCAGATTGTGCAGGGCCGGGCATGGGCATGTGGCAGGGACTTCTGGGAGGTACTGGGCTAGTGAATCTGCAGGTGGCCCCCCAATTCCCTCCCCTGAACTCAGGACCCCAGATTTTCTCAGCCTGATTCCTTGCTAGCCCCTTCCCCCCATGGGAGGGGCGGTCCTCTCCTGTAGGTGGCTCCTGCGGAACTGGGGCATGGCCCTGCCCACTGGCTCTAAACTCACCTACTGGGAAGGCTGCCCCAGGCTCCCCTGCCCCCCACCTGCCTGGCTCATGCGGACCCAAACCATACTGTGCCAAGTGTAGGGGGAAGGAGAGTGCTGAGGGCATCAAGGGGGTGGTGCAGCATCTTCCACCTGGGCCTGGAGGAAGCAGGACTTCAGCAACCCCTTAGCACCAAGTCACCCAGTGGGGCCTGGGCTCGGAGTGGTGGAGCTGCTCCCAGGGATGCAGTGCCCCCCTCGCCCCATCCCCCACCCCATCCCCACCCCACTGCCCTGCCCCATATCGGCCCTTGTCCCTACCCCGCCCCTAGGACACACCCACCCACTCCTCCTCCTCCTCCCCAGCCTGGCCCCTGTGCAGAAGGGCCAGCCCAGTCCCCCAGTTTCACAAGCCCTCATTCCTGCTGGTCAGAAACACAGAGTCAAAGTTTACATTTTATTAATAATAAGCATTAATCAAAAGATCTGATACAAAAAGCACCAGGGTAACAAATTAGTTTGGAATTACATTTACAAAAATTCCCTCTCCTCTTCTATCTCACCCCTAATATCCCAACTTTATTTCAAGATGGACAGAAATATACAAGGAGTCTCACACATAAAAATGTCTTACAAAGCTACAGCAACTAAAACAGTATGATGATAATATATGATCAGGCAGGCGGGACAGAAGGTCCAGAAACAGAACCACTGGGGACTGCAGCACATTATAAAGGTGGTTTTCCCAATCTGCAAAATCCCTGAATTCATTAATAAATGGTGTAGGGACAACTGGACAACTATCTGAAATTTTAAAAACTGGATTTCCTGGCTCACATTTCATATCAAAATAAATTACAGGTAGATTAATGATTTAAATGTGAAAATGAAATCCATAAAAATACTAGAAAGGTAAAAGAATTTTTAATATAATTTCTGCATGGGGAAGAGCATTCTAACTATAACATAAAACTCAGAAGCTATGAAAGATTGATAATTCAGCTACCTAAAAAGTCTACATGGTATGCTGTGCAGTGGCTCACACCTATAATCCTAGCACTCTGGGAAGCTGAAGCAGGAAGATCACTTTAGGCCAGGAGTTGAATACCAGCCTGGGCAACACAGCAAGATCCTGTCTCTACAAAAAATAGAAAAATTGCCAGGTGCTAATTTTAGCAGGTACCACCACGCCTGTAGTCCCAGCTATTCAGGAGGCTGAGGCAGGAGGATGGCTTGAGCCCAGGAGTTTAAGGTTTTAAGGTTGCTGTGAGCTATGATGACACCATTGCACTGTACCTGAGGCTTCTACATGGCCAAAATAATAATAATAATAACAAAAATGAACAGCATAAGGAAAATCAGAAGATAAATAGGAAATATTTGCAGTGTATCACATAGAGCTAATTTTCTTAATGAATAAAGAACTCCCACAACTTAAGAAATAAACTAGGGAGCCAGCGTGGGGGATGGGGGGAGGAGGAGCAGGAGGCAGGCTCCCAATCTGGTTCCATCCGGTTCTCCCACAGGTCTCACAGCAGTGGCCAGGCAGCCCAGCTTCTGGAAGACTCTAGGGAAGGCTCTCAGCAAGCCCCTCGGCTGGCTGGGGGGGCAGGCATCCTGCAGGCTCCCTCCCTGCGGCCAAGATGCCCAACAGGAAGGTCAGCTTGGCCAAAGGCACAGTGAAGGAAGAGCCCAAGAGGAGATCTTCGTGGCTATCAGCTAAACCTGCTCCTGCAAAAGTGGAAACAAAGCCCATAAAGGCAGCAGCAAAGAATAAATCTTCAGACAAAAAAGTGCAATCAAAAGGGAAAAAGGGGAGCAAAGACCGAAGTCGTTAACCAAGAAACTAAAGATTTACCTGCAGAAAATGGAGAAACTAAAACTGAGGAGAGTCCAGCCTCTGATGAAACTGGAGAGAAAGAAGCCAAGTCTGATTCATATCAGACACTGTGTCTTATCAGTGGTCCCTGTCTCCCTTGTACAATCCAGAGAAATATTTTTATCAACTATTTTGTAAATGCAAGTTTTTTAGTAGCTCTAGAAACCTAAAAAGCAGGGAATCCCACCTCATTCCATTTTTTAAGTGTAAGTGCTTTTTTTTAAGAGGCGAAATCATTTGCTGGTTATTTTTTGGTACAACTAGAAAATAGTGTGAGATACTGAATTATGGGAGGCTTTGACTGTCTTGGGTTGTCAGCTTAACATTTCATACAGGAGAGTTAGTTTTTATATCCTATAATACAGAGCATACTTAATGGCAATATGGAGTCCCAGGCCTGCATTTAATGTCCTGAACATTTTAAATTACTTCTATTCCCATGTTGTTTTTTAGTAGACTTGTTTCTTAAAGAAAACCACTCCTTGATCATGGCTGTCTCTGTCAGAGTTGTGTACACTCTGTACTATCTTTGGTTGTGGTAGTCCTGTTTTCCTAATAACTTTGTTAATGTGCTGTGAAAGACTGAAAATTTGAGTATGTAGTATATACAATAATAATTTGATATTGGTGGGACTTATGTAACAGCTTATCAACATACGAAGATACTGGTACTTGATATCTTCTTAAGGAAAATTTGCCTCCAAATTTTAAGCTGGAAAGTCACTGGAATAACTGTTCTAAAAATAATTAAAATAAATGGCTTTTTATATTTTTGGTATGTTAAGAATTGTGTACAAATTGAAATGCCTGTATTGATCCTCAACACAACCAATAAAATCTCAATTCCAAAAAAAAAAAAAAGAAACTAGCAAGCCAATAAAAAAATGGGCAAAGGATATGGACATACAATTCACAGAAAAGGGAAAAACAAATTCTTAAACATATGAAGAAATGCTCAGCATCTCACTCCTGAGAGAAAAGTCAACTAAACTATAAGATACCACCTTTTTACGCAGCAAGGAGCAAACTGTTCGCTAACACGCTGGGTGGGTGAGGGTTGGGAGAGTAAGTGCTCACACACTGCTAGTGGAAAAGCAAAATGATACTACTTTTAAGAAGGGCAACTTTGCAACATCTATCAAAATTATAATTACACAAACACCTTGACTCAGCAATGTATGTCTGTATGAAAAGTTATACACACAAGGACTTCTGCTGCGGGGCTGCTGGGCACAGGGAGAGACCAGAAATAGCCTGCAGATCAACTGACAGCGTCGCTCGCATGAATGGCAGTGCAACCCACCCCGCAGCAGAACACCCTGAGCCCAAGACACAGAGGAGCCTTCCAGGGAGGCAGAGTGAGGACTTGAAACCCACTCCTCAGCAATGCCCAGAACACCGGGGAAACTGCCAAACCAACTTTTTCAAGACTCTGGAAATGAACAAAAGGCTTATAACGTAATCCAGGAAGTGTTTGTTCAAGAATCGCTGAATCTTGGTAAGAATAGTGAGCCTGTGGTGTGTTAACATGCACTAACCCATTTCCCTCACCCAGCTCTGCAGTGGCCTTTAAAACTAGTAGTCATGTGCTTTTCTGGGCAGCAAGTTTAAAATTAAAAAATAAAAAGAAAAAAGAAAACTAGCAGCCGTGGCCAGGCACAGTGGCCACACCTGTCATCCTAGCACTTTGGGAAGCCAAGGCAGGAGTATCACTTTAAGCCAGGAGTTTAAGACCAGCTTGAGCAACATAGTGAGACTCTGTCTCTAAAAAAAGATTGTAAAACTTAGCCAGGCAAGCTGATATGCTCCTGTAGTCCCAGCTACTCGGGAGGCTAAGGCAGGAGAACATACTGAGCCTTGGAGTTCAAGGTTGCAGTGAGCTGTGATTGTGCCACTGCACTCCAGCCTGGGTGACAGAGCAAGACCCTGTCTCAAAAAACCCCCACCACTACCACCGTCACCACCCAACCCCCCCAAAACCAGCAGCCACAAATCCACAGAAGCTAGGAATTGACAGCCTAGCAGCCACTGAACAGGAAGGACTGGGTTTGGAACTCCCTCAAAAGCTCCGTCCCTGGAAAACTGTCACTGTTTGACTTGTCTGGCTGCAGGGCCTGTTGTTATTTGGCCTCAGTTGGCTCAGTGGGATTTTGTCAAAAACATGACAGCTGCCTAGGGTGGTGACAGCCATTGAAGCAGACAAGAGGCTGGCCAAAGATCTTGAATGGTAGAGCTGAGGAATGAGATGTCCACAGTGGTTCTGAAAAGCTCTGACATACCCCTGGAGATACGGGAGGTCATGCATGAGGAGGACCTAAGCTCTTGCCTGTGGCTGACTCTGTGGCTCTGTGCAAGTCGGAAGCGAAGGCTAAGGCAGAGTTGGCAGCTGCCTGCCTTACTGCTGAAGGTGTGCCCAATGCACACACATAGCTTGTTGGCAAAAACTGAGAGAGTTATCAAATCAAAGCACTTAAGGAAATCTCTGTCCAGTCATTAGCTGAGCATGAAGTTGACCAAGCAGACATTTCAGTGGCTGCATACAACCAATAGTACAGATTTTACAGAATTAGTCCAGGAAAGACACTAAACAAATACTAACAACGGCAACAACAACAAACCCTGCGGAGGAGGCATATAATTTTCAGAGTTACATTATTAGTTAAAATGTCCAGTTTTCAACAAAAAAATTATAAGATGAACAAAGAAACAATGTGTGTTTGCTTGACTCGTACACAGGAAAAAAAACATTTAATAGAAACTGTCCCTAATTAAGCCCTGATGTTGAACTCACTAGACAAATACTTTAAATTAGCTACTATCAATATATTCAAAGAACTAAAGTAAACCGTGTCTAAAGACTTGAAGTATGAGAATGATTTTTCACTAAATGGAGAATATCAGTGAAGATATAGAAATTATAAAGGAGAATACAAATAGAAATTCTGGAGTAGGAAAGTACAATAACTGAAATGAAAAGTTCACTAGAGCAGCTTGACATCAGATTTTATTCAGTAAAGGAAAGAATCTTTGATACTGACGAGAGGTCAACTGAGATTATCCAGTCTGAGGAACAGAAAAAAGAATTTTGAAAAGCCTCAGAGACCAGTGGACACCACCAACCATACCAACACACACATAATGGGAGTCCAAGGAGAAGAAAGACAGGAAGCAGAAAGAACATACGGGCAGGGCACAGGGGCTCACACCTGTAATCCTAACACTCTGGGAGGCCAAGGCAGGAGGACTGCTTGAGGTAAGGAGTTCGAAACCAGCCTGAGTAAGAGTGAGATCCCGTCTCTACCAAAAATAGAACAAATAGCTAGCTGGGTGTGGTGGCATAGTCCCAGCTACTCAGAAGGCTGAGGCAGGAGGATTGCTTGAACACAGGAATTTGAGGTTGCTGTGAGCCAGGCTGATGGCACGGCACTCTAGCCCGGGCAACAGAGTGAGACTCTGTCTCAAAAAACAAAAACAAAATAAAACAAAACATAAACAGTAAAAAAAACAACACAGAAAGAATATATGGAGAAATAATGGCCAAAAACCTTCCAAATCTGATGAAAAACATTAATCTTTACAACAATAAACTCAATGAACTGTAAATAGAATACATTAAGGGACCCATAACTAGACACATCATAGTCAAACTATCAAAAGCCAAAGTGTCTTGAGAGCAGCAAGAAACTCACTATGCACCAGGCGTCTTCCACAATATCAGCCACTTCTTATCAGAAACCATGGAGAATAGAAGGCAGTGGCATGACATTTTCAAAAAAAAAAAAAAGACTGTCAACCAAGATGCCTATATCTAGCAAAATTATTCTTCAAAAGTGAAGGAGAAATTAAGATATTCCCAGATAAAAGATGAAGAAAAGCCTCACTCCGTTGCCAGGGCAAGAGTGCCGTGGCGTCAGCCTAGCTCACAGCAACCTCAAACTCCTGGGCTCAAGCAATCCTGCTGCCTCAGCCTCCTGAGTAGCTGGGAATACAGGCATGCACCACCATGCCCGGCTAATTTTTTCTATATATTTTTAGTTGTCCATCTAATTTCTTTCTATTTTTAGTAGAGATGGGGTCTTGTTCTTGCTCAGGCTGGTCTCGAACTCCTGAGCTCAAAAGATCCGCCTGCCTCAGCCTCCCAGAGTGCTAGGATTACAGGTGTGAGACTGGGCAGGAGCAAAATTTTTATACATTATTAAAATTAAGTTGGTGTTGATCTAAGCAAGATTGTCTTAAGTTGTTAACTGTCCTACTCAGAGCAACCAAGAAAATAACTTTAAAAAACAGAAGAGACAAGGAAATTAAAACGTTATAACGGAATTAAATATCCACTTAATACACAATAAAAAGTGTGTTAAATGGAGGAATAGAGGAAGAAACAAAAAAGACATATAGAAAACAAATAGAAAAGTAGCAGACATAAATCCAACCTTAGCCGGGCACAGTGGCTCACGCCTATAATCCTAAGCACTCTGGGAGGCCAAGGTGGGAGGATCGGTTAAGGCCAGGAGTTCAAGACCAGCCTGAGCAAAAGCAAGATCCTGTGTTATAAAAATAGAAAAATTAGCCGGGCGTATTAGCATGTGCCTGTAGTCCCAGCTGCTTGGAAGCTTGAGGCAGGAGGATCGCTCGAGCCCAGGAAGTTGCAGTGAGCTATGATAATGCCACTGCACTCTAGCCCAGGCAACAGATTAAGATTCTGTCTGAAAAAAAAAAAAGAAATCCAACCCTATCAGTAATTTTACTGAAGGCAAATGGAGTAAATGTTCCTCTCAAGCAGCACAAACTGGCAGAATAGATTAAAAACATGATCCAACTATACACTGTCTACAAGAAACACTCTTTAGATTCAGAGATTCGATAAAAGTAAAAGAATGGAAAGAGACATACTGTGCAAACAATAATCAAGAGAGCTGAATAGTTACACTAATATCAGACAAATGAGACTTTAAGAGACAAAGAAGGACATGTTATAATGATAAAAGGGTCCATCCATCAGAAAGAAATAACAAGTATAAACATAAATGCACTTAACAACAGGGCCCCCAAATACCTGAACCAAAAACCGACAGAACTGGAGGGAGAAAAAGAAAATTCAACAATAATGGTTGAAGACTTCAATATTCCACTTTCAGTCATGAGTACAACTAGGCAGAGCAACACGGAGACAAGGCTTAAACAACACTACGAACCAACTAGACCTAACAGACATCTATAGATACATTTTACCTAATAACAGCAGAACATTCTCCTCAAGTTCATGTGGAACATTCTCCAGGACAGAACATATGTTAGGCTACAATATAACTCTCAATACATTGAAAAGAAGTGAAATCATATAATGTATGTTCTATGGCCACAATGGAATGCAATAAGAAATCAATAACAGGGCCGGGCGTGGTGGCTCAAGCCTGTAATCCTAGCTCTCTGGGAGGCCGAGGTGGGCGGATCGTTTGAGCTCAGGAGTTCGAGACCAGCCTGAGCAAGAGCGAGACCCCATCTCTACTATAAATAGAAAGAAATTAATTGGCCAACTCATATATATAGAAAAAAAAATTAGCCGGGCATGGTGACGCATGCCTGTAGTCCTAGCTACTTGGGAGGCTGAGGCAGCAGGATTGCTTGAGCCCAGGAGTTTAAGGTTGCTGTGAGCTAGGCTGACGCCACGGCACTCACTCTAGCCTGGGCAATAAAGTGAGACTCTGTCTCAAAAAAAAAAAAAAAAGAAATCAATAACAGAAGAAAATTAGGGAAATTCACCAGTATGTAGAAATTAAACAAACTCTTAAATAATCAAGAAGTAAAAGAAATCACCAGAGAAATTAGAAAATACTTTGATATTAAAAAAAGACAAAGACATCATATACCAAAACTTATGGCATGATGCTTAATCAATACTTAGATGAAAATTTATTGTTATAAACACCTATATTAAAAAGAAAGACTTTAAATCCATAAGTTAATCTTCCATCTTAAGAAATAAGAAAAAGAAAAGTAAACCCAAAGCAACCAAAGGAAAGAGTAAAGATTAGTGAAAGTTAATGAAATAAAAAATGGAAAAATAATATAGAACAATCAACAAAGCTAAAAGTTGTTTCTTTGAATAGATCAATGAAATTGATTATCTTTAGCCAGACTAAGCCAGGGAGGGAAAAAAGAGAGAGAAGATTCAAATTACTAAATCAGGAAATACTATGAACAATATGTGTCAACAAATAGTAACAGGCCGGGCCGGTGGCTCACGCCTGTAATCCTAGCACTCTGGGAGGCCGAAGCGGGCAGATTGCTTGAGGTCAGAGGTTCGAAACCAGCCTGAGCAAGAGCGAGACCCCTGTCTCTACTATAAATAGAAATAAATTAATTGGCCAACTAATATATATAGAAAAAATTAGCCAGGCATGGTGGCACATCCCAGCTACTTGGGAGGCTGAGGCAGAAGGATTGCTTGAGCCCAGGAGTTTGAGGTTGCTGTGAGCTAGACTGATGCCACGGCACTCACTCTAGCCTGGACAACAAAGTGAGACTCTGTCTCAAAAAACAAACAGTAACAAATAACCTAGATGAAATGGACAAATTCCTAGAAAGATATAAACAACTGAAACTGACTCGGGAAGGAACAGAAAATCTAAATTTACCTATAATAAATGCAGATATTGAATCAGTAATAAAAACATTTCCCACAAAGAGAAGCGCAGGACCAGTTGGCTTCACTGGTAAATTCCACCAAATGCTTAAATAATTAACACCAATCCTTCATAAACTCTTCTAAAAAATCAGAGAGGATAAAATACTCCCTAACTCAATCTATGAGGTCAGTAGTACTCTGATACCAAAGCCAGACAAAGACATCACAAGAAAAGAAAACTATAGACCAATAGCTCTTAGTCAGCTGGTTGTCAATAACTGTGCTAAGATAATTCAATGGGGAAAGAATAATCTTTCAACAAATGGTGCTGGCACAACTGGATATCCACATGCAAAAGAATGAAGTTGGACTCTTATGTCATATACAAAACTTAACATGGATCAAAGATAAGAGCTGCATATAAGAGCTAAAATTAGAAAACGCCTTGAAGAAAACTATAGGTGTAAATCTTTGTAACTGTGGATTAAGTGATTGTTTCTTAGATGTGACACCAACAGCAAAAATAACAGAAAAAAAAATAGAGTTCTTCCAGCACCGTTTGTTGGAGTTCAGGTTTTCAGGCTCTTTCTGAGCTACAGGGTTCCTTCCAGGTTTCCCTGTCATTCTGCTGGGACCCAAAGATCCAGGAGGAGCTTATGGCCGTGACTAGACTGCGATGGACCTCTCAGAAATGCCTGACTCAACCTTGACCCCAGAGTCTTACATGCTCACTGGAGAAAATTCTCAAAACAATTCAGAGTCTCCTCATAACTTCCCTGAAACTTTAATAAGGAACCTTAGTCAATTTGACTATCAGCGCTGGCACCAATATCCATTCCCCTCCACCAGAGGATTTACCCCAACCCCAACCCTAATGACCGGCTAGAAGACAAAGAATCTCCCAGGTTATGAAGGGTAGCGTTATTATGCCTTATAGGAGAAGAGGAGTGAGGGTGCTGTTATCTGAGCAGAGAGACAGGCTAGCAAGACTGCGATATGTTTTAAACAACAGATTTGCTCCGCCTGAAAGACTGCTAACAGACACTGGACTTAAAGAAATTCAGGGTGAATCAAGAAGTGAACTATTTAAATTTAGGTGTGATTTCTGCGTGCATCACAAATGAGATCCTTTGGAAAATGCTAGAATAGGGAATTATGATATCCTGCCCATTTTGCCATGAACCTTATTCTTATGCTTTTCTTTTTTTGCTGGTAATTTTATGAAGCAAGTTGAGAAAGCTACTTTGTTAGGATAGACGGTAGCAATAATTTTGAGAATTACATAATCTATAATAATCATCTAATTAATTGATAATAATAATCTATGACGAGTTCTGATATCTTTTTCTTGTATCTTTTCCCTATTACCTTGATACTAATAATTTATAAGGGATCTGTGTAGTTTGAATGTATTTGAATAACTTCAGTATACTTTAGCTCTACTTTTTGATTTCACCCAAAGAATCCCCAATACGTCTGAAGTATTCCCATGTGTTTTAGTAACCTAAAGTCAGTGTGATAAAACTCAATATCAAGAATTTGCAACCATGACTTGTGGGAGAAGAATCTGAAGGAAACATTGGGTAGTTTTGGCTAGAGCTTAATTGATTAGATTTTCTGGTTTTCAAAAATTGCAATGAAAGGAAATTTTGATGTGTTGTATTTTTACTTTGTAGTAGCAAATAAATGTGTGCATAAGCAATAAAATTGACATCTATTTAAAAAAATATCTACTTTTTTATCTATTTAAAAAAATAGATAAATTGGACTTCATCCAAATTAACTTTTCTGTTTCAAAGGACACTATCAAAAAAGTAAAGACAGTATGGGAGAGGATACTTGCAAATCATATAAGGGTCTAGAATTCAGAATGTATTAATATATAAAAAGTCTTACAACTCAAGACAAATAATCCAATTAAAAATCGGAAAGAGATCTGAATAGAGATTTCTCCAAAGAAGATATACAAGTGGCCAATAAGCACATGAAAAGATGCTCAATATCACTAGTCATTAGAAAAATACAAATCAAGATCACTATGAGAAACCAAATGACACCTACTAAGATGGCTAAAATAAAAAGATAATTACAAGTGTTGTTAGGAATGTGAAGAAATTAGAACTCTCATAAATTATTGGTAGAAATACAAAATTGTCTAGCCTCTTTGGAAAACAGTTTGGCAGGTCATCAAAAAGTTAAACATTGAGTTGCTATATAAGCCAGCAATTCCACTCTTAGGTATATACGCAGAAGAAATGAAAACATACATCCACACTCGTACGCAAATGTTCAGAACAGCATTATTCATAATAGCCAAAAAGCAGACCAACCCAAATGTCAGTGATGAATGGATAAACACAATGTGGTACTCTCTACACACTGGAATATTACTGGGCAATGAAATAGAATGAAGTATTGACACGTGTTACAACATGAAAAAACCTTGAAAACATTATGCTAAGTGGAAGAAACCAGAGACAAAAGGCCACATATTTTATGATTCCATTCATATGAAATGTCCATAAAAGCAAATCCAGAAACAGCAGTATATCAGCTGTTGCCCGGAGGCTGAGAGAAGGGGAGTGAGGGTCTCCTGTTAGGGTGGTAAGAGTCCTGGAGCTAGGGAGTGGACGCGGCTGTACAACTGTGTATATATTCATTGCTACTGAAGTGACACTTCAGAAGTGTGAATTTTATGGTATGTGAGTTGTATCTCAATACAGCTGTTATTAAAAACTAAAGAGAGTGAGACAGTTCTCTGCATTCTGATGCAGAACTATCACCAAGACAATCTATGAAGTTGGAAATGCAAGGTGCCAATGGGTGAATGGTTCACTATCTATGTGTTTGTGTTAAAACCAGCATTTGCATCCAAGTGTGGGTTTTCCCAGAGCTCCTGGGCATGCTCATCTCCTGGGGAGGAGGCTGGGATACACACTCTGAACACTGAGCAGCGTGTACTTTCCATCAATTCTGAACCACGTACCACAAAATGCACAGGTCTTACAAGAATTTGTGAGAAGCCCTTGGGGACACGTGCCCATGTTCACACCCCTGGGTTCAAGGGCCTCTTCTGCAAAGCCAGACTTATAACCAGACAGGGGTCCCCCATAGCAGCAGAGAGGTCATACCTCCTGGGCATTTTAACACACCATTTTATCACATTAAATATGTAGTCACTGCCCAGACCCACGCCCACTCTCCTGTCCTAGTGCACAGGCAGAGTAAGGGGAGCTGATGACCAGAGGGGACTGTAGCATACCTGGCCCAGACTCTAATTCAGCGCATAGTTAAACTGGTTTGCAAACTTCTCGTGCTTCTTCTGGTCCATCTGGTTCATGGCTGTGACCACCCTCTGCATAGCCGCCCTGTGGGGAAAGCAAAGCAAGACGATCTCAGAGAGGCTCCAACTAGGGCTCTGGGTTGAATGTGCTTTGCTGGGATCAGGAACTGGTCCTAGGGCAGCTGCTGCACCTGGACCACTTGCAGACATCCTGAGAGAGCCACCTTCAGAGACACAGGCATCCAGGACAGAAAGCAAAGCTCAGAAAGAGCCAGAAGTTACCAGTCCTGGAACTCGGCCCTATGTGGGTGGTTCTGCCCCAGGTGAGGGTGGCTTCAGCCCTGCCCTGGCACTTCTCCCATGGCCTCCCCCAGCTCTGAAGGTGGCTGCCAGTGACCCCCAATCTTGCCAGCACTGGAATATACCTCAGAATGTGGGCAGAGCCTGCCCACTGATCTCATGGAAAGCAACCACACAAGTGAATATAATCAGGAAGCATCTAATTCAGCCCTGGCTAGCTGGCATCTCCCCCTCCAGGGACGGGGGCTGGGTAGTCACCCAGGGAAAAACAGCAGGTAGCCCTGGGACCAGGCCCTGCGGAATCTTAGAGCTCTATTCGCTCTTCTCAAAAGCCCCCAAATTGGGGTGCTTAGGAACTGCGGTGCCTGGGCCAACCGCTCTTACTTGGCAAAGACTTTTTTCCCGATGCGTGCCCGGGCAGTGTCAGCCTGCGCCTTCAGGTCGGTGAGGTTGGGGTACTTCCTCTTCTTCCCCTTGCCTTTCCTACAGTACCTGGATGAGCCCAGATCCATCCCGGTGGCTGCTTCCACATCTTTCATGAACTCAGGATCCTGCCAGTCTGTAATAGAACTTCAGGATTTTAGGAGACACCTGGCACTGACCAGAACACCTCTCATCCAAGGCCCCCAGGAGGGGACCTTGTCCCTGGCACCAGTGGCCTAAGGGGACGGTCTGTGCTGGCCAACTCAGGCTTCCTAGAACAGTAGAGTAGAGAGGGAGGGAACACAGGCCACCCCCGGGAGAAGGCAAGGAAGAGCTCATTCCTACTGCCCTGCCCCGCACAGGCCCTTGTACCCTCCACGGGCCAGGGAGGAGGCAAGGCTGGGCCCGAGGCCACTCTGGATACAGTGATGGATCCCTCAGGCAGGAAGGTGGCCAACACTAGTGGTCAGGAGGTCAGTGCCATCCACAAATGTCTTTCCTGCCTGCAGGCTGGGCCATGCCCCACTAGGCCGATTGTGGCCCTGCCAGACAAGGCTGCTGGCTGTCTAGTGTGTGCAGTGGGGGCTGGCCAGGGCCAAGGGGAAGGCTGGGCCAAGCATGATGGCCAACAAAGGGCTTTGTTTGTGTTGATCTAGAGCTGGCCTGGCCGTAGGCCTCAGAAATGCAGGGTAGAAGCTCACCTAGACAGAGCTGTCTTTTCTGAGCATGCCAGGCATCACCTGCCATGGCCGTGAGGGGAAACAACTGTCACCCAGCCTCGCCAGCCCCAGGCCACACCACGGCAAGGTCAGCATGCTGATTCCTAGGGCAGAAAGCATGCAGTGTGCAAGGGTTCCTGGGCGGCTACCCCCATGTCAGTCTCTGGGGGTTTCCCCCCACGAAACTGCTGTGGGATCTGTCAGGCTAGGTGCTGGTCCAGGTGCTTGGAAAGGGCACCCAGGTAGGAACATGACGGCCAAGAGACCAACGAACGGCCCTGGCTTCCAGAGGGAGCTGAACATGCCACACTCAAGGACGTCCAAATGTGCACCAGGACCCCATGAGCTGGGAGCAGAGGGGCCGGGCCATTTGCTGGGGAGGCACATTTACGGAGGGAAGCAGCCATACGCCCCAGACAGACGGATGGTGAGGCCTCCCCAAGCTGATTTTTTGAAGTGAAGGAATACGGGGCTGCACAATTCAGATACAGGAACGATTAATCCAAGATTAAGGAAAACTGTCTAAACAGTTTATCTCCCAGTAATAAGAAGGCGTCACAGTTTAGGAACCCAGTGAATGGAGCAATTGTTTAAACACAACGAAAAAATGCTGGCTTCCAGTAGAGATGGAATGAGCACCTCAGTAAAATGAAGGAGCAATTTAAAAGCCTTTGAAGAAAATCAATAGATGCCGGGGCCTCCCGGCCTTCCTGGGCGCTGACGGGCCCTGGAGCGCTGCGCGCATTGTCACCGAGGTTAGCACCAGGGAAAAGAAAATTGCCCCGTGTGCTAGGGAGGCGGGATCAATAGTGTAGTTAGTAAAGAGATGCTATTTCACATCTGACTGGCCAGCGTGGCCCGTAGCCACAGCCTGATACCTGTTTGTTAACAAGTCACCAAGGGCTGGAAAACCAGATACTCTTCAGGGTTGACAGAAAAAATAGGCACTTCATTTGCTCCTGAGCATGAGCCACCAGGGAAGGCCTCGCCCGAAGATTAACAGGTCAGGGCCCCCTACACACACCCCGCACCATCCAGGGCCCCCAGTGCCCTGGTGCCATCTCTGGGGATCAGTCTGAAACTCAGCGTCTGAAACTCAGCATCTGCCTCTCATGACCAGAGTGCAAAAAGCCTGTGAACGACAAGATGGCTTGGTGGGACCCACGAGCATGCCAGCAGTGCTCCCACGGACATGGCACGACTTCCACCTTCACCGAGGTCTGGGCCTACAGACTAGCCCTCTCCTCAGAAGGGAGGGAGCCCGAGCCTGCCCAAGGCCTCCAATAACAATCCCTTCCGGAAAACAGACATGAACCCCGGCCCGGAGTGGGGCAGGCTGGGTAGGCTTCACCAAAGTGACAGAGACCTCAGGGGCGGGGCAGGGCAGCCAGCACGGGGACCCCAAACTCCCACCACCAGCCATAGCAGATTCCCTGAGCATGTGGCCACACGCATCCCCGCAATGAGACAAAATAATTGCCCAGCTGCGAAAACTCCGCAGAAGGGGCGGAATAAGGGAAGAGTGAGACAGCAGCATTAGGAGGAACAGTGACTTGGGGATCCTGTCATTTACCTTTCTTGGCCTTCATTCCTTCATCTGCTTAAAACACAAGAATCTAAAACTCAACCACACAAATGATAACCTGGTGATTTCTAGGCCGTGGGGAGCTTGTGTCCCTGTTGAGTGCCTGTGACAATGTGTACCTGCTTGAAGCCTGAGCACCCTGTGGAGCCCACCAAGGCAATGTTACCTCCCCCCACCTTATTTTACTATGGTGCAGCAACTCTGGCCAAGCTGGTGGTGTAGGTGCTCCCTGACCAAATGCCTGGGGGCAGCGGGTCCCAGGGCTATGCCCTCAATAGCACCCACCCAGACCTACCCGGGCGCTTCTGCATCTGCCGCTGCCGCCTCTGCTCCAGCGCCCTGTCTTCCGGGTCAAGGGGCATTCCTTCTTCGTCTCTTGGGATAATCTTTCCATGGAAAGGGCACTGCACAGCAAAGACAGGGCAGCTGACAGCCGAAGGGGGTGCTGCCTGGCCCGATCACAGCCCACAGCGCATTGGGCATAAGCAGCCATTGGGGTGGGGTGGTAACACAAAGCCAAGGTGCGCTACCCTTCAATCGCATATTCAAAAGCTAGCGGGGTGGTGTCTGAGGAGACACAGAGAAGGGGGAGGCAGCTCCATCCTCCCTCCTGATCCAGGAACTTGGGCAGCAACAGGGAGCCTGGGCCTCGTTCCTGCTGGTTTGAGGGGAGAGACTTCCCTTCACATCATTCCCAACTGCCGGCCTGCCAGCTGCTGCCCCACCCCTCTGGCCTCTCCCTATGGCCTCCCACTTCATGAACCCCAGAGACAAGGGGTCCACGTGCTGCCTCACTTCTGAGGAGTCTAGAACAGCACAGAGAAGGCTAGACACACCCTAGACGGACACTGGGTGTACTGACCCCTAGAGAGCATTCCAAGTCATGGGCCCGGGACAGGAGACCCCAGGTACAATTTTCTGATGACCAGTGGCCAAGCAATTTCTGTCAAGCATGGACAAGCCCTTCCACGGCAGCTTCTCTGTGCTTACAAGTGTCCCCAGCCCAGGGCCAGGGCAGGTGGGAGCTCAGCACTCTCCTCTGCCTGACCTGTCCTGGCCCTGCCTAACCCTAGGCCTATGGCCCTAAGTGCCTGCAGTCAGGCCTCACCTTCAGCCGATCTTGGCGCTCACAGAGCCGGCCATCGGGCCGTGGGGCGCGGCACCGGTGCCGCACAGGCTCAAATCTCCCTGCAAAGGTGATGTGGCGGCTCTGAAGCATCTCGGAGACAGCAGCGCTCTCCACTTCCTCCTCCACCTCGCTGGGCTTCCAAAAGCGGTGCTGAGAGTTGGATCTGCAAAGAGAACCAGAAACCCTCAAAGATGTGTGAAGGGACCCAGGAAGAATGTGGCTAGTTGGGGTCTAGGGATGAGAGGACAGCCAATCCCCTGCACCCCAGTCACTCCTTGACCCTGGGGACCCCGTGAGCTGATCTCTAATGCCCCCCTGGACTGGAGGAGATGGCCGCTCCAGCCTGAGTTTGAATCCTGAGGCTGCGTGAACCAGCTGCAAGACTGTGGCTCGATCACCAACCCAGGCTTGGGTTCTCCCTGCACAGTGGGGACACTGGCCAAGGCACCCTCAAGGTGACTGAGGGCTAACAGGGCAATCCACATGAAGCTCACCATTACTGCTGTGGGGTGTGAATACAGGTGGTGCCTGCACCTCAAGGAAGGAGCATGTGGAACCGACCACCCAGCCCATGGCAGCAGTGCAGAGAGACAGGGACAATGAGTTTTGCTCCTATCTCCTAAATTTCTGGTAACATGCTCTGTTGCTGTCACCAGACCTTGTTAATGATACTTTTCTGTTGATGCCAGAGAAGAGGCAGGGCCGGGTACACCAGCACTGGAGGACTGGGATCCTGCTCCCCTCGATGCTTGAGTGGGGGATAGAGGCCCCGCTGCACCTGGCACTGATGCTCCAGCTGGCCCCAGCCAGGCTCTCGAGAGCAGGGCCACTGTTCCATGACACACAGCGATAAGTGGGGGATGGCAGGTATGAAGGTGGTCAGAGGGGTGGGTGCCAAGGGCTCCTGGGAAAGCACAAATGGTCGGCTCTGCCCACCAAGGCTCACAGGCTCCCACACCCCTGCCCCAAGGGTCTAGGAGGAGCATAGAGCCCTGGTACCCCCTGCCCAGACCCCTGGCCTACAGAGACACAGGCACCAAGGCCCGACCCACCACTGGGGAGAAACAGTCCAGAGAAGGTCTAGCCCCTGGGGCCACTCCAAGTGTCTGATCTGTCCCCCCCACAGTCTGGGCTGGAGCTGGGGGTCCCACACCAGACCCACCAGGGAGAGTTGGCTTAGGCTCACGCACCCCGCAGCCTAGGGTGAGGATGGTGCCTGGCTGCCCGCCAGATGCCTCTGGCTGGACCAGGATAAGTTGCAAGTCAGACGTCAGCGGGAAGGCCCAGAAGTCAGCCCACACCACTGGGCCTCCCTGACAAGAGGGGCTGGGCTGCGTGCCCCATTTGGTACGCACCCAGACATGGGGATTCTTCTTGGTATCGCCTCCTTCCCTCTGGCCAAGGCAAAGGCCTGCTCAGGCCCTCCAGGCCACCAAACACCTGCCTTGAGGAGGTGGCTTTTCCAAAGAGGCTGTGGTGAAGAGAGCTGGTCTCAGAACTGGGGACCCCAGCCCTACTGGCCCTGTCTCGAAGCCTGGTCAGGTCCTGGCGTCCCAGCCTTGTCTTTTTGATCCACTGGATAAAAGGGGTGAGGCCATGCTCCCTGAGGTTCTAGAATGCTGACCATGAGCTGGTGGCATGATCCTGTATACTCGGTGGGGGTCCAGCCAGGAGGGTCGCCCAAACATGCACCAGACTCACACTGGCTGCCAGAGGCACGCAGGTACCCAGGAACTAACACCGAGCAGCCAGCCCTACAGCGCCACCCACTGGGCTCTGACATGGGGCCCTTCGTTGCCATGGCTGCTCCCATGTGCCTGCTGCCACTTGAACCATGGCTGGCTCCTGCGACAGATCTGTGAGCTGTCAAGTTCAGAGATCTGCCCTCTGTTTTATGGGGAAGCATGAAACCACAAAACTGTAGTGTCAGGCAGGTGGTGGTGACATCATGGGGGCCTGGCAACAACTCGAGGAATTTATGAGGGATGTGAAGCCAGGTACTCATCTCAAGCTGCTCAAGCCTCTCTCCCAGTCAAAAGACCCTGGGGACCCCAGGACAACATGTACAGCACTGAGGTGCCAGGCAGGCAGGATGGGCAGATGCCCAATCTAGGTGTGCGCTGCTGGGTGGGAGGAGCCATAGCCATAGCCACACTTGCCCATTGTCCCCTCGAAGGCTGTGGTCACTCGCTGGGCTCTGAAACTGAGCGCTGGCCTTGGGATGTCCCCAGCAGCAACATGTGGCAGTTTTATCCCTGGCCTATGCAAGTGACTGCTGAGCGGCCCACCCACCCTCTGCCCAGCCCCAGCCCATCCTACCCAGACCAAGGACAGTGACTGCATAGACTGAAGGACACTGGCCTGAGCTGATGAGCCCTCACGTCCTGGTGCCACTGTGAATGAGGGTGGGATCTGTACCTCCGACTCACTGCCCTGCCCTCATATATGAGCCCGCCAGAAACCCAGAATAGAGAGAGCTGTGACGGATCAACCAGGACACCTGGGCACCTGTGATCCATTCCTGGGTGTCCAGGAAGAGAGCAGTAGACACATCAGACACCCAGCACTCCTCAGCCAGGGGTGCTACGTGTTGCTGTGCCAAGACCCCAGCACAGAGACCATCCTGCCTTGTGCCCCTGTCCTGGCCCCTCCCTGGAGGGGAGTTGCCAGTCCGCCCACAGGTGGCCCATGAGCTCCCCCATCACAGTGGTGTTCCCAGCCCTGCAGATCCCGAACACCAGCCTCTGTGTCTACAGTGTCTGCAGCACAGTCAGGCTGAGCAGCAGGTGCTGGGGGGGCAGCAGCACCTCCTGTGTCCACATCAGCCTCCATGGCCTCACAAGTCCCACCCCCGCCCTCCTAGCCACACACAGACTGGCCCTGGGGTGGGCTCACCTGGGGAGTGAGGGGCAGGGCTCATGGGGGGGCGGGGGTAGGGACAGGCTCTCCTGGCAGTACCTTTCATCCCAGGACAGAACTTTGGCACTGTCTTCCCCATCTCCCTTGGCTGTGTGAGCAATGTCCTGGCCCAGCTTCCACTGACAGGCCACAAAAGAAAGGTGGCCTCCCGAGGCCCGAGGGTCTGTATTTAGGAGTGGACAATCCCCTGTGCACCCCCTTCCTCATAGCTTCACAGAGAAAGAAGCAGCCAGTGCGGTGGAGGCAGCAAAAGAGGAAGGAAGGGCAGGGAGGGCAGCTTCCCAGCCATTCCTGCAGGGTCACAGGCCTGACCCACTGTGACAACTGAGTGGTGCAGTCACTGGTGGGTGTAGTCCTAGAAGCAACCCAGGCTCTCAGCAAACGAGCTTTAAATGGGCCTCAGGACCACCTTCATCGGGGTGCTCTCTCTTCTGGCTGTTCCTTCATGCTTTGGTAACACCTGACCCTTGTGGACGGCTCCTGAAGGAGCAACAGGAAGGCTCAGAAAATGCCCTGAGACCTGCTGGCCCAGGGCAGTAGTCTCAAGAGAGCCCAGGCCTATTCAACGGGCGCAGCCCACCCCCACGCCCCTCTCGGCACCAGAAGGTAGGCAGAGCTGCCTCAGACCCAGGGAAGCCCCGTGAGCCTGTCTCTCCCTCCTCAGGCCGGGCCCTGGCCCTGCACCCTTGCCAACCAGACATGCCCAGACTTACCTGAGAATCTTCCTGGCCGCCGGCTGCTCCTGGCCCCAGTAGCATAGGTCTACTCCATAGGGCACGAAGGGTGCCCGGGCCCGCTCTGCTGCCAGTTTCTGGGCCTCCTCCAGCCCCAGCAGTGCCCTGGAGGGGCTACAAGAGCAGAGTAGGACATGCTGACCACACACTCTGGGAGCCAGCCACAGGCACCTGCCTCTCCCTCCCCACACCCTGCAGTGCAGCCAGGAGCCCCGGGTCAGCACAAGTGAGCAATGACCTCTGCCCACACTGGGCCTGGGCTGCCAAGGTCCTGTAAGAAGCCCCAAGCCCTGGCCAACTGCTGGCATCTGGTCTGCACTCCTTCACCATGCCCCAGGGTGACCTGTGTTGGCTCTTGAACCCCAGAGCAGCTGCCCCGACTCAGGGACCCTCTCAAACGGGCAAGCAGGGCCCGGGAGGATATTTGTCGGCCCAGTCCTACCGGGCTCTGGCCAACATGCCAGAGCTGAGGCCGCCCCTCGAGGCTTCCCGTCCCTGACTGTGGTGTGGATGTTGGCAGGCGCCGCGGTGCAGACCCGGCTTCTTTCAGAGGAGCCAAGAACATCCTGAGCACCCTGGGGCACCTGTGCTCTGGGCAGGGGCAGAGGCAGGGGTGGGGGCGGCCATGCTCCGGGCAGAGGCTGTGCTGCTCCAGCCAGAAGATCCAGCAATGGGGTATCAGGAGTCACCTGGTAGACGAGGGTGGCAGCCGGGGCAAGTGGTCCCTGAGCCGCTGTTGCTGGGCAGCTGCAGAGGTGGGGTCTGATGCCTCCTCATCCCTTCTCATCCTTGTCCTTGTCCTTGCCTGTAAGCCCTGTACAGCCAGGTTCTTCTCTGGGGTCTGCAGCAGGGTCTCTGACTCCAGCCCTGAGACAAATAGTGTCCACTTCGACCACGTCCCCACAACGCCAGGGCACACGTGTAGGGGTACTGTGCACCATCCCACATGACTGCTGGGGTGGGTCTGCTACCTCCCCCTCACAGATAAGCAGGCTGCCTGCCATGCTTGGCGAGACATAGTGGAGGCCGGCAGGGACGCTAGTGGTCCTAGCGTGGAGCACAGTTGACAGGCTGTGCTGCCCGGATTCACTGACATACCAGCTTGACCAGACAGACTGTTGGGCTGGCTCAGGAGAGTGCTGCGGCAGCAGGAGCCCGCAGCCCCGCCAGCTGCCACCCACAGCGCAGCCGCAGCAGTGAAAGGAGAGGACAAAAGAGAATGGGGCAGCCTGTGGCCATTTTCCAAGCCCTAGGCCTGTGGCAGAGAAGACAGGGCCTTTCGTGTTCAGAACCTGGGCACGCATGGCCTGGTAGGGCAGGCACATGATAGAGGCCACCCACAGGGTGCAACTGCATCCCCCTAAGAACACAAAGGTCACCCCTTGGCTGAACCGGAGCAAGGAAGAGGAAAGAGAAAGCGTTCCTGACAGGATTCCAAACCACACCTGCAATGATGTCAAAAGGCCAGTTTCAAGCTGGGGTTCAAAGCGGTGCACTTGCCGCCAGTCCACAGAGATGCCTTCGCTCCATGGCTTTAGCTGACTTCTCTGAGAGCCCAGGGGGAGGGAGGTGGCCAGAACTGAGGTCCTGGCAACACTGCCTCTGCTAATGCCACCATAGAATGCTCATCCTGCCACCAGCTCGATGGGCCAAGGCACTGTATATCACGTCCCCAAGGGAGATGGCAGGGACGAGCCACCAGGGCCCTGACCTCTGCACTCCAGCGTCTATCTCCACACCCCTAGGGCAGGGCAAGGACAGATCTTCTGACACTACCAAACCCTGACCCACACCTCCATCCATGCTAAAGCAAGGAATTGAGTCTGGCTCTCAGGCTGCCCCTCTGCGGGGCCCTGCCAGCACCTCTCGGCCGGGGCATGGGCCTGCATTCCCCAGCTGCTGTCCAAGGTGGGGTCCCGAGGCAGGGTATGGATTAGGACACTTGGTACTATCTGCCTCCTCAAACTCACTGCCGGAGCAATCTGGGCCTGGACTGCCACCCTTCCTCCCAGCGTGCCTGCCAGCCAGGGCTGGCTCGGGACACAGAGGAACATGAACTGGCAGGGAAGCCAGACTGCTGAGAGCACACGGCCTTGAAAGAAAGCAAACAGATGGAGCAACACATCCAACTGAAAAAATGACTTTGTGAAGTTTACTGCTGCCCGACAACCCGAGTGCACGTAACAATCAGAATTAAGCTGGTATCTGGATGCTCCACCGTGACTGGGGGAGGAGGTCACAGCAGGCAGAGGCTGCAAGGCTACCTGTATTATGTAGGAGACAGCACAGAAACTGAGAAATTATAAAAACAAACAGTATGTGGCAAATGTATGTATGAGTCGTTTAAAAACTAGGGATAGGCCGGGCGCAGTGGTGCACGCCTGTAATCCTAGCACTCTGGGAGGCTGAGGAGGGTGGATGGCTCAAGGTCAGGAGTTCAATACCAGCCTGAGCAAGAGCAAGACCCCGTCTCTACTAAAAAATAGAAATAAATTAATTGGCCAACTAAAAATACATAGAAAAATTAGCTGGGCATGGTGGCACATGCATTGTAGTCCCAGCTACTTGGGAGGCTGAGGCAGGAGCATTGCTTGAGCCCAGGAGCTTGAGGTTGCTGTGAACTAGGCTGATGCCATGGTACTCCAGCCCGAGCAACAGAGTGAGACTCTGCCTCAAAAACAAACAAACAAACAAAACTAACTAGGGATAATCATCAGAAGAATGAAAAGATGAATATCTTTAAAACCAGCAGAAAAGGTAGGCTAGCAAATAAAAGGTGAAGAAAAGAAGAAAATGACAAAAGTAGCAAATCAGAGAAAGTGTGGTAAACAGAAGCATGCAATAAACTAGCTTGAATATGTCTGAAAATATAAGTATTAATTAAATGACTCAAAATCAATGTAAAAACAGACTAGATTAAATATACTTAGTGACACCTTGTCTATGTGAGATCCACTTAAAAAAATGGCTAATGAAAAGCTGAAAATAAAAGAATGAAAAATATTTACTGTGCAAACAAGAAACAAAAGACAGCTGAGACAATATGTTTATATTAGATTTATAATTTAAATATTTATAATACGTTTATATTAGAAAACTGGATTTTAAGCCAAAAAAGGATAGAAGGAATATGTAATTAATAATAAACATCAATGGATACGCTTATAAAACTTGCAAATGTGACTTCAAAACACATAAAGCAACTGCTGAGAGGCCACAAAAGAACTGGGGACCACAACTATGCTGGGGGCCTCAGGACACCCTCTCGGAAAGCGGCCATTACATGGGCCAAGTTGTGGACGGTGTGTACGACATCATCAAAAAGACCAGACTGAGACACTGCGGGACTTCACACCCAGAGAGCCCTTTCCCAGCTCACATAAAACTGACAAGAGACAACCAAGTATTAAATCATGAAAGGACCTCAGTCACTTCTGAAGACTCATCACCGGCTGTGTCCTCAGACCACAGAGCAGTGAGGAGGGAGACCAGGGCAACGGGCAGGCAGAGATCCCAAATGTCTGGAATTTAGGTACGTGTGACATATTACACATACACACACACATGCACACATACATGTACTTGCACAGAAGTGCTTTCTGACAGATGTAGACTTACTGTGCGCATATACAAGCTGACTGCATGTATTCGGCAGACTGCAGCTGTGGGCCTGTTTTGTAAATAAAGTTTTACTGGCACACTGCCATGCTCACGTGTTTGCATCTTGGCCATGTCTGCTTTCACACCACAATGGCAGGTTGAAGCACTGCGATAAGGCCTCATGTGGCCCGCAAAGCTGAAAACATGTGCTCTCTGGCTCTGTGCAGAAGACGTCTGCCAACCCTGCCCAGGAGTGCTGCTAAGCCCTGTGCAAATGCTGTATCCTTGTGAGGGCTACTCCTATTTCTCAGGTTCCCACGGGCTGAGGAGGACACAAGAACGAGCCACTTAGAGAGGGTGATAAGGTCAGACGCCCTCAAAGCTACCATGTGCATTTGGAGGCCCCAAGGCTCTGTGGCAGTACACATTCAGAGGATGCTGGGCAGCCCCTACTCAGCTCTGTCATCTGATGCAGTGTCTCGGGTTTAGCTCACAAAAACTTCCAAATGCTCCCGCTCAATGGGGCATGTGTTTTGGCAGTGCATCATCACTAACTGACACAGACCAACGCAGACAGCACACATGTGCACGCGCACACACGAGGGGAGGCAAGGCTGATACATGAACACTGTGACATTCAGATACAATCACAGCCAAAAGATCAATATGAGAATTCCTAAGAGTTACAAGAATGAAATATATTTTTCATTGATTTGTTGTTTTAAACCATTAAAAAGATGGGTAAGCGTGTTAAAGCAGGGTAAATACTCAGGGCACTAAAAAAACACTACCATTTTCACATTGTTGTAGAAAATCAATCTCACTGACATACTTTCAAAGTAAAAACCCAAAAAGCAGACAGCATTCCTCAGGCACTGAGAATATGCATTTGCAGGAAGAATAATGACTCTTGGAAAAACAAGAGGCCACAGGTACCTGGGAAAGCCTGGCCAGCCGCCCCCGCCCGCCCCGCAAGGTGTCTAACTTGAGTACAGTATCTTGGCTCAAATTCACTCCCACAGTTGCTTTTAGAAAGAATCATAAAAATGTCCAAATCCCCTTTTTTGTTTAAATTGACCAAGTGGCACCTATTTGCCTGAGGCACTAAAGCAGACAGTGCGGAGAGATAAATCGATAGCAGGAAATGGAGAGGCTGGGGCTTCAGCGCAAAGTTGGGCTGCGGAGCGCTGACATTATTGATTTTACCTAGTTCAGCTGGCCTTGTAATTAAAATGTAAATTTGAGAAAGAGATTATGTCCTGACAGAAATGGTAGGATTAAGGGGAAGATAAAAGCCCCTCAGTGAAAATTCAGAGAAAGAAATGAGAAAGAGAAAGAGCACTGGTTTCCTGAGCTGTGTGGATTTAGACTAAATCTAACTACTTCAGATTCACCTACATTTAATTGAAAGAACAGCGATAGAATATAAACTAGTGTTATGAACTGCACTCACCTCCCCTGGCAGCCTGGTCCCACTGCCCCCAGCTCTGAGTGACACAGAGACCAGGTGAGGAGCACGAGGCCCCACCCCAAGAGGTGGTCCTGCACCCTCCACCCTGCATCACAGAGGTGGTCCTACCCGGCTCCTCCCTGTGAGGTGGTCCTCCCCAGGTGATCCCATCCCCCTCCTCCCTGTGAGGTAGTCCTGTCCCACCTCTCTCCATGAAGTGGCCCCACCCCCACAATAGCTCCAGGTGGTTTATTATTTGGGACCTCACCCTGGAGCCCCTCCTGCCTCCATGCTCTGTACAGAGGTCTATGCCCTGCACCCCTCCTCTGGGCCCTGCAGCCCTCGGCCCAGGGCACACAGATGGCCACTGAACTCACTACAGAGGGGGCAATGCCACACCCTGCCTCCCACCCTGTTCACTATCTACTTGTTTTCAACTTGTAGACCCACACCAGCCATTGTCACCTTCAAGGCTAAATACAGAATATCATGACCCTTTCAAATTAAAGGGGTGAATTAATGGCAATAAAACTGGAGTCTCTGCCCACCCAGCAAAGCCACGATGGAACTCCTTCCCCTGTGGCCCAGGTGTGAGTGGCCCTGGGGTCCTGGCCCTACACCCAGAGCCATCAGGGGAAAGTGGATGTCACAACTCAGGCTGACAAGAGCTGGGAGAACAGGAGGGCAGTGCAGGTCATCTGCTGTTGTGTACCAAACTGTCCCAAAGCTCAGTGGTGGAACCAACAGCCATTGTGTCAGGCTCACAGATTTTCCAGAACTGGGATGTCCCGGCAGGAACAATTCTTCTCTGCTCTGCTGTGCCCGGGGCACAAGATGGAAAGACAAATGTCCCTAGATGACATATGGAGGTGTCTTCACCATGTCTGGGGCCAGGCCAGGAAGACCCACAAGGGGGCTGGGCTGGGCTGGCCAACCCTAGCTTGCTTTTCACTTCTGCTCCTGGTCTAGACAGTTTAGAGCCTTGAGTAAAGTTTTAAGTAAAGAGTAGACTTCTGCCATTGAGACATCAAACATCATCTAATTTGTCCAATGAGACTTACAATTTCTGCTGAAAGGACCCAGTACCATTAAAGCAGGCATGTACAGAGGCCTAAGGTCAGAAAACTTCAGCAAAATGACAAGCCAAGGGTCAGTGCCAGCTCCAGACCCCTAGAGGGAGGAAACTGGAGCCTGACAGTTGCAAATACTGACCACGACTGGGTGCCTACCCTGGAGCTCAGGGAAGAAGATGGAGTAACTCAGTAGGGCTGGAGGGGATCTGGGTAGACAAGACTGCCCAAGAACTGAGCAGGGGCACAGGCAGATGCCCCCTCCCCACCCTGTCCTCAGCCAGGGCAGCCTCTGACCTGGCTGCATGTCAGCTGGCGCCTCCCTGAGGCTGGGCCACAGCCTTATCCAGCTGAGGGTGGCAGGGAGCTGTGTAGGGAGCAAAGACCATCCTGGCATAGGGAGTGTGGTCACAGCACCCAACAGTATGCTTTAGGTACTGCTGGGGGCTTTGTGGCAGGTGCAGGGACTTGGCCATGGCCACCAGGGTGAGGCTCTGGCTGTGAGGCACTCCTACTCTAGGCAAGGAGATGGTTTCAGGTGGAGATGGCATTTGGAAAAGAAGGGACTGTGTGGGTCACAGGGAGGCCCAATTAGGGGGAGGGGTGTGGCCAGAGGGCTGGAGAGGAGACAGTGGCCACTCGGCTTGTCTCTGCTGAGCCCCTGAAAAAAGGTGACAGATCTGAGTCAGCACCATACCCACGGCCAGACAGGTCAGACCCAGGTGGCCCCCAAGTATCTGGTTTCCTCCCAGACTCTCAAGCCTACACTGACCCCAGGAGCTCAGCCTGCCCAGCCCTGGCCTGCAAGCAAATAAACAGGACCACAGGATGGAAGGCCGTTCAGTGTTTGGGGGTCTGCTTGTGTTAATTTGCCATGACACCCTTAATGGGTCATATCTTCACACATCAGCTGTCTAATCATCTAAATTATTTTAACAAATTTATATTTTACCTTATAGACTCTGACTCAAACCAACTTCTCTATCCCAGCAGAAAAGCCAGTGGTCCGGCTTTCACTGCTGCCTCTGGATGCAGAAGCTGCCTGTGTGTGCCATGAGCAGACTAGACTTGGCGCACACCCTTCCTCCTGGAGGGCCACAGCCCTGGGGTACAGAAAGCAGCTTTTAGAGGTTGATTTTGGGAAAGAGGGAAATTCTAGATAGCAAAGGCTGTAGCAGCTGTGCTTTGCACTCCCATGTGGTGAGAAGTTGCTCCCCGCCACGGAGCAGACATACATTCTGGGGCCAGTGCTGAGTCCATGGCTTTGTCAATGATTAGAAGGGACGCACCTTACTGGTGACAGCCCAAGTAATGGCAGGGGGGTGGGTGGCCGCCCCTGCACTCCCTCCCTCCCACTGGAGACGCTCCGCAGCAGTAGGATCACACAGCCTCACCACCCTTTCGCGCTGAAGGCGCCAACTTTAGCCAGCTGTCTGCTGTAGGTGCCCTTTCTCACGCTTGCATGCGCCTATGAAGGAAACTTTCCTGCCCCCAAGCAAGGCTGCCCAGGGGATGGGGGTGCCTGGAAGCTACAGGGAGGGAAGCAGGAACTGCCACCCACAGTGGGCTGTGTTGGAGCCTCCGTGGACCCACATACATGCATAAATGGTGGGGCATCTGAGGATCCCCTCGACAGAGAGGGTCCAGCAGGATGACTGTGGGACAGGAGCACCTTAGGGCTGGCCATAGGGAGGGACCCAGGCACAAAAGGAATATCACACAATTTTAAAATAACAGCACCAATGACCGAGACAGCATAACCCAGCAGGAAGGGCTGGGGTTCGCACTGAGGCCCCATTCCCTGATCCTTGGAGGGTGCCCAGACCCCAGGGCATGTGGCCATGGGCCCAAGGGCAGTGTCCTGAGCAAAGGCCCCCTCTCCAGCCTCCCCTACTGCAAGTACGGCAGCCCACAGCCCACTGTACTCACCCAGCAGGTGCTCAGGGACACAGGCCTCGAATCCCTCCTTCTCTGGGACCTCCACAAAGTCGTCTTCCTCATCTTCCTCCCCATCCTCTGGGGTGTCTGTCTGTGGAAACACCCCCGAAACACTAATAAACTCCCAGCCCCTGTGTATGAGAACTGCTGTCAGCAGGCAAAGCCCAGGATATCCCTATTTCATGTGGTGTCTTTTCTCCAGGGTGGACTTCATTTAAGATTGTCTCCAAGACTTTCCTTGTTCCCCAAATCACACCACCTCTACATACTGCCTCATATTGGGGCTGTTTAGATCTACATTAAAACAACAAACTGTACATCAGCTCCCCAGTTCCCTCTGGAGCGTGCTGTCCTCTCTGTTCCCATAAGAAATAAACATCGCTGCAAAGCTGCACAGAACAGAGTGCCTGAGGAGACAGCAGACGTCGCTCCCAGTGGCTGCAGTAATAGTAGTCCACAGCACGCCACAGACATGAGAAAGGACAGGCATAGCTGGAGTATTCAGTCTTTAAAGACTTGTTAAAACCATAGCAGAGTTTCCTTATGAAAAGGCCTCCTCCCTCCACCATGGCCGTGTTGAGGGGATGCTTGTGCTGAGTCCTGGGGGAGCCCAGGTGCCGTACCTGCCTCGCTCCCTGAGGAGGACCTGCAGAACTGCACAGGAAGCCCTGCTTGCTTTTCTCCCCAGGAAGACCCAGTTACTCAAGCCCACCCTGCCCCGCCTCCTGCGTGGCTGCCTCATCTCATCAGGCTGAGCGGCAACTTCTCCCTGGAGCAGGAGGATGCGGGCATGCACCAGAGTGCTGCACAGCGGTGACCCGTGGCCATGGCCACCCATGTAAACGTGCCTGCACCACACACAGCTGTGGCATTGCCTGCACCATGGACCTTGTTGCAGAAATGGCCCATGGGTGGCTCTTTCCTGCCTCACTTTCCCACGGCCACCCTTGCATCCCAGGACAAGGTACGGGGGGGGGGGTGTGAGCAACCCCACCAGAGTCCTGCCCTTCCTGGGAGGGCCTGGCTGGAGCACCTAGAACAAAGGGAACCTGGCAGGGCAGCCCCCAGGGTCCTGAGGCCTGCACCATCACAGCCACGCCAGACAGCCAAAGGGAACATCCAGAAAGGGAGGTCCCTGTCAAAAGAATACCAGCCAATGAGACCCTCAGAGGTCTATATGAGGAAAAACTCAACTATTCTGTCACGCGTCTTTACCTTTTTAGCTCATTCCCAACAGCAGCATCTCAAAGGCATACTCAAGCATGGCCTTGTTTCCTGACCAATGGCAGAGGCAGGGGCTGATCCCTCAGGCAGGGGCCCAAGTAGGTTTCAGATGGTTGTGGACGGCACCCCAGTGCAGCTGCCACTCACCGGACAGAGCCGGGCCAATCTCAGCTACCAGAGTAGGGGATGTTGGCAGCCACATCTGGCCACACCTGCTGGGCCCCAGTGCCCTGCAGAAAAGGTGCCACCAGCACAGGCACAATCAGATGCAAGTGCACTCTGTTTAGGTGCAGCCACAGCCATGCCTCTGGGAAGCACAGAAGACATTAATCACTGGAAACTGTAATTTTTGTTATCAGTCTAACACTGATCAAAAGGGAAGCCTGTCTCCACCGCTGACCTGTGAAACGTCCCAATTATACTCTTTGGAAATGACAGGGGCACTTAACTCCCGCGCAGAGCAAATGACGACCATCCATCACGTTTGAATAACAATGAGCCACGGACCTGAAAATTATTTTTGTATAGAATCTGCCCAGGAATTTATGAAAGGTGGAGAGCAGCCCAAGGTTTTAGGGCATTACAGTTCTCAGCTAGTGCAGTGCGTATCAAACACTAAACAGAATTTATGTGTTTTAATTTTCTAAAGGTAGATGTGGACCGGGTGCTACAATGCATAACATACACCGCCAGACTTTAAATATGGGGGTCATTTTCAAAAAATATTATGCTTATTGCCCACACCCTTGAATTTCAACGGGGACTTTTATCAAATTTTCATTTCCCAAAAAATATTTAACTGCTTAGCTAACTATTAGAAATTATACCTTCTTTCTCCCCAACTAAAATCATTTACTTCTGTGATTAAATTTGCAACCTGGTTCCTCTTTGTCCTTACCTTTGTGCTGACAAGCTGTCCTGGCTGGTGCCACCCTCTATAAACACTGGGCTAGGTCCTGCAGACGGACCTTGGACTCTGAACACACCAGGGGGTTTTCTCTGGGGCAAGGGCTGACTGACCACAGCCACCCATTTCCATATAGTTTAGTTTTCCATAATAGTTTAGTTTTAAACTATTTAGAGGCTGAGGGAACCCACTCAAACCACTGCAACATAGAATTTAGGGACTTCACTAACACAAAATGTAAGCTTAAAATCTTCAATTTTTAGATTTTAATTTACACAGGATAAACTTGCATGTCACCTTAGGACATCTGACACCCAGCATGCTGCACATTAGGAATAGACAGTCATGTTTCTGGTGCCAAGAAGAGGGGAAGTTGTGTGACCTGTCAGGGCCTCATGCCTGAGGCCTGCTCAAAGGAAAGAGACACCATGGTCACAGGGACAGTCCTCTCCAAGGCCTCAGAAATGCAGAGAGGCCCAAAAGGAAATTTAAAGCCTACATGGAAGAGAGTCCCTTCTGAGCACTTCCATGGGTCTCCAATTCATCTCTAGGAACTCAAATAACCAAGTGGCGTCAGGCACAGGCCCTTCCCTCAAGGTTACAAACGACACTGGGCAGGGCTCAGGGCCAGCATCGGGCACCCCCAGTGCCCTCCACCAAGGGGCCGAACACAGGGCAGCTGGACAGTCGAGGACCCCGGAAAGAAGACTATACCCATAGCAGGCATCAGGGCTGGGGACTTCTTCCAAACAGGGTCAAACATTGTAAAATGTTCTCAGAAGCAGTTTGGTTTTAACCCACCTAGGAGCTGAGTTTTCCAACTGTGATGAAACAGCATAAAACAGAAGATATCCAAAAAACCTGACAAGCAGAGGCAGGAGATGAGAAGGCTGCGCGCTCCCAAGGGACCTGTAAATCGGGGTGGGCTGGGCAACTGTGCTCACACATTTCCTAATAGGCGCAGGCCTGGGTGGGACCCTGGGAGCCAATAGGAAGCCTCCTTGCCAGGTGGTCCCCATTGTGGAGGCTGCACACCCCACTCCACACACTGCCTGCCACAGCCTCTGAAAAAGCCCCCCAGCTGCTGCCACAAGGAGGCATGGACAGCACTTGGGGCCTTTGCTGGTTTTACACAAAGTGATTTAGAAAAATGAGCCTCCACGATCATAATTAAACAAGCAATAAAACGGCTAAAATATACAATGCAATCAGTTTACAGAAGTACGGTAGTGAGGTTACTAATTATTGAGAAGGAAGGGGAAGTGCAGCCCCAAGAGAAGGGGGCAGTTCTGCTCGCCAAGCGCACACGGCCTGGAGATACAGCTGGGACCATTAAATAAATTTTGTACCATCTAATTAACTTGGTAACGCGATCTCAATTACTTTTCACCCAAGAAATCACTTTTGTTCAGTTTTATGTGTGTCTGTTTCCCTTTTTTTAAAAAAAAATGATGTAAGACCTCGTCAGACAAGTGAGTTCCAAACTGCATTTGTCTTTCAGCGGCTTGATGGCTATGCATTTAAAAACCCATTCTATCTTATAAACTAAAAATTAAACGTGCTCAGCTGTGATGGTCGTCATTGCATCTGCTATTTATATGCTAATGCCCTCCCTGGAAGGCCGTGCAAATTGCCCAGCCAGGCCAATATCTCATGTGCATCTCTGGCTGCCGGGACGCACCTTCAGAGGACAGAGGGTGGCTGTGGGCTGGGTTGGCCACAGGGAGCACCTGGACGCAGGGGCAGTGCCACGCAGCATGCTCTTAGTTCCTAGGCGAGAGTGTGGAAACTATGCTGAAGCAAATCATCACTTTCTAGAATGACTATCTATTTATAAAATCCATACTCACCAAAAAGATTTTACAATAGTATCACAAAACACACAGTGGCAAGCCTTTTCCCTTTCTCATCTGATCCACATCAGTAACAGAACTGAGGCTGTGCACAAACCTAGCCTTGGAAGCTGCCGGCGTGCACAGTGGGCCTTGGGGCCTTGGGGCTGCTTTCAAGAGCCCATGCCTGACCTGCAACCCTACAGGGCCTGGGGACCCCATGGAGGTGTCCAGACTGCTGGGAGGCATGAGATGAGTCTGGGTCCACAGGACGCCTGGAGGTCAATCACCAGAGCCAGGCTGGGGCCTAAATCTCTGCTGGGTCCGGATGTGCGGCCAGCCAGAAAGGGATGGGGGACCCGAATCTGTCAACCGAACGAGGGTTGTGCTGCCCTGGATGGACAGACTTGGGCCGGGATAGCCTAGTCTCCTGGGGTGGCCAAGCTGGGGCTTGCCCTTGGATTCGCAGAGGATGTGTTCTGAGTAGAAGCTGCCAAACCAGTTCCTGTACAACAGAGCAGCCCAGAAACCCAGACTGGGGTGCTGGGGTCACATGAACATTACATAAACTAGCATCACAGTCAGTGGAGAGTGAAATCAAACCTTAAAGCAACTGGCATCTCCAAATCTAACAACTCTCACCCCCATGAGCTCTGCAAAGAACGCTAACTTTGGGTAAGGAAAAACCTTGTTCATACCTGCTCCAGGGCACCATGATTAACGAGCACACTCTCCTCCCAGATGTGGAAAAGGGCCTCAGTGTCTCAGCCTGACCTTGGGTGAGAGGGTGTGGCCAGTACTCAAGGAGGCCAGAACACCAGCCTCCGAGGAGCAGGAGGGCAGGCTCCTCTGCATGGCCACATGCCAAGGGTGTAGGTGGCACATTCATCAGGCAGCCCTTCCCGTTGGATGGCCAGGCCTCAACAAGGAGGCCAGTGCTCACAAAACTCGCTTTTCTCATCTGTAAAATGGGGGACATAATCTACCTAATAAAGCTCTCTTAGGAATTAAAGAAAGAACATGTGGGGAGGGGCTCAGAAGAGAGCTGGGCTTGTTTGGGAAGCAGTATCTATTTTGCAGACAGACACGTGGTGGGGACAGCCTGTGCTGTAGGGCTTGGGAGGGAGAGGGTTGGTGCCATGGCCCTGGGCTAGGTCTAAGATGTCCCGATCCAGGCTAACCTCGTGAGAACTATTGTCTTTACCCCTCCCCTGGCTCTCAGCCTTCCACGGATACAGCCGCTTGGCCTTCAGCGTGATGGAGGGAGCTGCATCACCCAGGAAGGTTGTTTACCGGCCCTGCGGCAGCACAAGGTTTCCCAGCGGTCGGCTGATTTAGTTCCCTGCCTTCCCTGCCTGTGCCTGACGGTTCAACATTTCATTCCCTGGGGTTTCGTCTTCTGTCCTTTTCACCTCCAAGAAGCTAAACACTCCCACAGCTCTAGTGGCATCACAGAAAACTTTTCCTAAAACAATAGCAGTGAATGGAGCTGGGGCTTCGATTCAGGGCCTGAAAGGTCTCTGGGGCGCCTGTCATCTACATCCTCGAACTCCACGGCTGAACATCCGGAGGGCAGGAGACACATCCTAGAGTGCTGGCAGTGAGGCTGGTGGAGAAGGCAGGTGGTAGCTGACACAGAAGGAAAACCATGCACAGAGCCACACGGACAGGTTCCACTTCTGTGAATAGTGACGATGCATCCACAGTTAAAACCACATGCTGCCACATCAGATTCATGATGGGTGAGAATAAAATGAAACCCCCCATACAGATATGTTAGCTATGAATGCAAATAACCCAACAATTTACAAAAAGAAAGAAAAAACTACTGCTGATAGTACTGAATAGACTGATGCTTAAAACTGTTTTCTGACTTACTGGTTGGTAGGGAAGTAATATTAATTACATAATACGAAATAATTGGTGATCTTGGCTATGTAATTAAATAGCAGGCAGTTTAAGTTTTCAAAGGATTTTTATCAGCTTAGTGAAGAAAGCAGCCATGGATTACTACACCTATCCTGTAACAGAGCAAGGCTAGAAACTAAATCTACCAAACGACTCTCTGTATCGATCTTGTTAGGATTTATCCCTGGCCTGCTACCAAACAGAACTGACACAGACACACTCTATAAAACACACAGTTAAACATATTTAAACTGGCTTAAGTATTTTTTGGAGACAGAACATCTACGTCAAAAGGAAAACAATATCATGTAGACACCAATGCCAACAGACATATAGAAATGGGAAACGTTAAAAAGAAGTTAAAAAGTTAAGAAGTTAAAACGTTAAAAAGAAGACACAGTTTGTTCCTACTTAGTTGTCTGAGGAGAAAAGGGAGAAACGCCACAATGTGTGTCAACCTTGAACCTTCAAAATCCAGCTTCAGAACTTCTCTCCAAAATCTCAGTTACTCTTGTTTGATTTTAGCTAGCAGTGTCATATTTGTTTCCGTCTCAAAATATTTAAATCACGTATTATTGAATTAGCATTCTCAGCTTTGGCTGTTCTACACACAGAGTTAACGATGCCAATCCCGTTCTAAGTGGGGAAACACTAAGGGAATGATTTAAGCTCTCTGTAAATTTTATTTGAAAATTAGCTAAGAGTACCTCATTCATAATTTCTAATTAAAATGGCTCTAACACCCACGTTCATTAGCCAGCCCCACCTGCCCCTGCCACAGCCACCACCAGCCTCAGGAGGGAGATAGGCAGATACCCGGCTGCCGCGTCTATTCTGGGAAGCGAGGCCCAGGTGAGCCGCTGCCGCTCACAGCCAGGCGAGCTGCCAATCACTTCATCTGCCGCAGCTCCTCGCTCTCTCGCTCTGTGAACAAAATCTCCAAGGATTTCAGAGCAGTGCCTTTTTAAAACATCAGTTTGTGGAAAAAGGTCTGGAAAGTGTCCATTCAAATGACAAAAGAGCAGACCAACTTCTCCCTTCCCACTGAAGCTTTAACACCTTCCGTGCAGTTCAGCGGGCCAACCTCAACCGCACGGGGCCCAGCCTACCCTGCATGCTCCCTGAGACCTCAGCACCCACTAACAGCCTGGGAGGAGAGTAGCACTAAAGCCACCTTGGGAGCATCTGCTGTGGTCCAAGGGGGCAAGGGGCCCTGCACCACCCAGAGCTGCCTCTAAGCCCAGTCAGGCCACAGCCACAAAGGCCCACTGCCCCCATCCAGATACACATGAGAAGACATGCAAAACTATAGCAGGGCCACAGGGGACAGTAGGGACAGCGGCAGCCCCTGCGCTCTAGGCTCAGGAAAGTAGTCCTGTTCACCTGGGGGCTGGGGTCATGCACCAGGCAGGGACAGCTCTACAATGTAGGGTCCAAGATACCTGCGTCTGAGCCACATGGGAGCTCAGAGACAGCTGACAGGACTAATGGAGCCCTCGGGACCTTACCGGTGGGAGCAGCCCCCAAAGCCCAACAGGCAGCCATGCATGCCCAGAGCCCTCCTGGACAGCCTGGCGCCACACACCTTGCGGGCCCTGGGGCCCCACTGACTGGCCCCTGGGTGCAGCACCTCTGAGACCAGCAGCTTCTGGAGAGGGCATAGCAGCCGGAGCCCCAGCAGGTGGCGGTCAATGAGCCAGAGCCCTGCGCCCACGAGGGGAGGGGCCAGGCTGAGCCGGGACTCCCCAGGAAGGGCCATTCAGTCTCCTTGAGCCCACAGGGGTCTGAGTGTCCATCAGGTTGTGGTGGAGACATGCAGGAGAGCCCCCAGGCTTCCCTGCGCTCTGAGGACACCCATCATAGTGCCCTGACCCAAGATGCTGCATGTCTCTTATTACCACCTGAATGGGCTGAGCTGCCGACAGACTAGGAGGGGCTGTCCAGGGCTCAGTTGCACCAACTGGCTCGCTCTGGGGCAACCCTAGAGGCCATGGAGCTGTAACATGTGGGCAGGGGCAGTTCCAAGCACTCCACAACGCTCTGCTGCCAGAGCCTCAGTCCAAGGAGAGTGGCCCAGCTGCCGAGACCCCTCTGGGCTTGGGGTCCTGCCAGCCCTTAGCAATGCTGCTGGCCGCAAAAGGACTGTGCAGGCTGGCAGTGCCCAGGCCTGGTAAGACTATTCTGAGCTACCCAATAGCCCCTCCTGGCTCCGTGGACATTCCCTAAAGCACCCGGGTGCTCCAGAGGCCATCACTGCATAGCAAAGGCCTATTGGCCCATCAACAAACCTAACCGTCCACAGACTGCAGCAGCCAGGCCGGGGCCCATCCACAACAAGCGGGACCGGGCAGGTACCCAACGTGGGGTCTTAGTGTGGGCACTGAACATCCTGTTGACACAGAGTAGCACAGAGCAGCCACAGCTCGGAGGCCTCGGGCAAGCGTGAAGGGCTTCTGCCTGGATCACATAAAGCATTCCTGATGTCCCAGCCCGGAGTGGAGACTCCCCACACCCCATCCACGTGGGGAAGTCAGTGACTCAAGCCTGCTCTGACAACCCTGTGACCCTGAGCGTGCCACGGTCAGTGATGAATTCCTGATTGCTGATATGCTGAGTGGATTAATCGCCCTCCTCCCAGAACTAAAAAAAATCTTTCTTCATTATTAATGATATTCTTTGGTCAAAATTTAGAAAACTGATTTCTTAGTTAATGAAACTCTTACACGGTATTCACGAGCACCCACAAACAGCTACAGCACCAGCAGTCCTGGTGGCCAGGGCTAAGTCCACCTGGTGCCTGTGAGCCCAGGGTCCCAAATTCCCTGGCGGTCTTGAGGTTCCAGAGAGAACAGTAAGAGCGCCCTCTGCTGGCCCCAGGCTGCGCACACGCTCTGCAAAATCACGGGCCAGACTCGGTGCCTGTAGCTCTCACAGACCCTTAGGAAAATAGCTTTTGGTGCTCATTTGTGGGCCCACGTTCCTCCACGCAGTCCCTGCCCACTGTGCTGCATGCTCATTTTGGCATGGGGGAGTGGGGGAGGAGGCCACCTGGGCTGGATGAAAGGTCACCCACACATGGTTCTTTCCAACCCGAATCTTTCTTTTAAAAAAAGGGATAGTTTAAAAGCTACCATCTCCCAGGCCAGGGTTCGCACACGCTTGACTGGGTCTGGGGTCTGAGCTCAGGGTCCAGGGCTTGGGTTCTGTGAGGGATGGTGCACATGGTATCTGCTTTCTCGGTTCTGAGACACTGGAGAGAGCACCAAGGCAGGAGATGGGATGACGATGCACGGCCAGGGACCGCCAGCTGGGGGCTGCCGTGACGAGCCTCATGTCTCCCAATTACAAGGTCCAGCTGTACTGAGCACAGCCCCCCTGTGGCCCACAGTCCCTGAGGACATGTGTACAGGACCACCACTCTCAGGTCCTTTCCAGGCATCAAGCCCAGGTCTCCACTCCCAGCTCGCCTCCCTCTTGAAGTCCCACTGCAGCAGTGCTTGGTGCCACTGCGTGGCACTCTCTGCCCAACACAACAGTCTCTGCAGCCCCGGGTGTCACTGCATGGCTCCACTCTGCCCCATCGCCAGGGGTCTAAGGAGTAGGCACCTGTACTTCCCTTTAGCTCCATCAAGCAGCCTCTGGCCCTCCAACTCCATTTCCTCTCAGGTAGGTGCAGCACCTCCCTGTGGCCCCCCAGAACCTCAGGGGGCCAGTTCCTCCCTTTCAAACCAGACAACGTGCCTTCCATTCTCGGCCACCCAGAGGTCTCCCACGGTCTCTGCCTGGGCTGACCATGGTGCCTCTCTGGACAGGGTGCCTCACCTCCTGGCAACTCCTTAGAAGCCTCCACTGGGTTGGGGGGCACTGCCTGACTCTTTGTGGCTTCCCAGAGACACCCTTCACACGTGGGGCACTCAGCACGTGTGCCGTCAGTTAGAAGGCATGACCAGACCACACTGACAGACTGGAACATCACTGCACCACGGCAGTGACCCTGCACTCCTGGGGAGCCCTGGCTGGGGAGGCAGGTGCGGTTGGGCCCCCAGTGGCTCTGTCTCCTCCCTGCGGAGGGCTCTGGGATCCTCGCTACCCCTGCTGGCCAACCCACACCTCTCCTGCCCTGCACCCGTTCACTGCCCCACTGAGCGGGCTTGGCCTGGGGCTCCCAAGGTGAGAAGTCAGTTCTGAGTGAGAAAGGAGACAGAATCTCGTGAAGCCCCAGCTACTCATGTTGCTCAGCCCTGCGCTCAGCACCCGCCACTCACCCTGAGCCTCTGCTCTCCCTCAGGTGCGATGTCCAGCTCCTTGTATTTTCTCAGCGAGAGCTCTAATTCCGTCTTCAGGTCAATGGCACGCTTTAAGTGTCCACCATGGGTCCCTGCGCGGGTAAACCGCTGAAAAACACAGGGTGGATTGCAAAGGCCTTAGGGAGCCCATCCCTGCCAGGAGGCACATGGCTAGGTCTGGGGGCCTGTCAGGGGACTCTAAACACAGCTGGGACACAGAGGACAAGGGCCTCGGGCGAGGGACAGAGCCCTCCTGGGGCAGGGGGTGGTTTGGGCACCTGAACTCCTTGTGCCCCAGTAGTCGCCCCAAGGAAGAGAGCCCCCTGCCAGGCACTTCCCACACATCTTCCTTTCACCTACAGGTGCCCGATTCCTTCAGTGCCCTTCTTCTGGCCAGGTGCCCAGCCTCACCTGGACCCAGGAGCACACAGATGGAAGGAACTTGTTCTGGACAAGCTTGAGCGCATCGCGGGCAGCTTGGACGACAGCAAGGTTGTCCTCATTCTCCTGCACCTTCAGGCCGTCTGGGGTAAAGCACATGCAGGTCACCAGAGGGCCACAGGCCTGCGTTGCCCACAGACCTTTGTGAAGCAGACCATGCAGCAAAGGCCACTGTAGCCTGCAAGGAACCCACCAGACACCCACCCCTGCCCCAGCCACATGATCTGGGGTCCCACACCTGATGCTGTGAGAGAAAACGCACTCTTTTGTGATGCTGGATAAGAACGTTCTGGCTCCCCGAGTACATGGCTCCATTGCCCGTGTCTCAAACACCTGGGCTGAGGCCATCCCTCCCACCAAAGGTGTGAGACCCCTGATAGCCTTCTCCCCTTGACACCCCCACCCCTGCTGCTCACAGAACCCTCCCCTCCTTCTACCGCCCTCAGGATGGAGGCCCCACCCAGCCAGCCAGTCTCACTAGCCCTTCCCTGCTGGGCATCTCATCTCCTACATGGCCTCTGCCATGTGCTTCCCGTACTACAGAGCTCACATGTCTGGCGCATGGTTATGCATCTATACAGGCCAGGCCACTCATAGGGGCTGATCATGCCATAAACACTGGTTTCGGGTCCAGCCCGCGCCAGCCTAAAGGGCACGCACTCCTGCTACCCAATTGCTGCAGCACCTGCAGCCCTCAGAGCGAGCTGAGCCTTGCAGATCAAGTTCTCCTGGCAGCTTCAGGCCTGGCTGCCTCCACCCTGGTGAAGGGACACCTGTTGTGCCTTCTTTCAGAGAAGCAGGTTCCCTGAAGACAGCAATTTAAAGCCATGCTAGTATCTAATGAGCCCTCGACCCCTCCACATACCCCACCATATGGAGCGGGCAGCACATGTCAGGAAGCTTGGGCCAAAGGGCATGGGGGACGGTTGCATCTCAGCAAAGCCCCCTAGGCTGGAACACTGAGGCTGCATGTGGCCCTGACAGGCCTGTGACCTGCCCAGGGCTCACCAGTCATTCGGACCACATGCTGTAAGGACTGCACACAACAGGGACCTTGGGACCTGCCAGCCTGGAGAACCCTCGTCACCCCAACCTTGTGAGTCCCTCCCTCCTCTGCTCACAGACTCACCAGGGTAGGGGCTGCTGGAAGAGAAGTCTGTGAGCTCTTAGAAGTGTTCTCCTGCGGACAGCCTGTGGCCACAGAGGCCTGGCGTGGTGGGAGGGAAGCCCAGTGCAGTGACCACGCAGGAAGGAGGGACCTGATGGGGCCCCCAACCCAGCCCCACTTGAGGAGCCACCACAGGTCCAAGGCTCTGTCCGCCAGAGACACCCTGGGCCAGGTGCCAGTGACAAACCTGCCGGCCAGTCAGTCCAGAGCTGGCAGAGGGAGGTGCCGAGCAGCCAGTTACCTGAGGAGAGCTCCACATCCAGTGTATACTTGTGTGATCCCAGCCCATGGCTCCGCAAAAACTTTTCCTGGTCACTGTCCTCATCCTCGTCTTCCGAGGGGTCCCCTGTGGCTGCCTGCAGCAGCAGTGCCCTGCCGCCAGCCCCGGAGTGGCATGCAAAGGCAGGCAGGTCCTTGCTGCAGCAGGGTTGCTCGCCATCCCAGGGTGTGAGGGAGTCAGACCCGCAAGGGGTGGCTTGGCCCAGGCGCGAGGAGCAAGAGGCACCCTCATCGGACATGCCAGAAGCCACGTCAAGGAATTCCGCCACTGCTGGGCTAGGGCCAAAGTCAAATGGCACCAGCAACCTGAAGCAGCTCTCCACTTCTGTCAGGCAGGACTCGATTTCTTCAGACATTTCTGTCAAAACATCAAGACATCTGCTTCCTGTGTCATACTGGGCAACAGAGCACCACCTCACCCACAACCAAGCCCAGAGGCCTGCTGCCCCTGGGTCATTTCTCGGCATCAGGTGGGCTGGGGTCCTGCTTGCAATTCACACCCCCGGGGGCCTCCGTTCTTCCCAAGAACCAAAGCCAGTCCTGGGAGCACGTGTCACAGGACCTTTTTAACTGCTCAACAAACCACCATGCTTAGCATTGGGGTCTGCAAGGTCAGCCTCTCAGACACCTCCAGATAACAAGCCTCAGGTCTGGACTATGCTGTATCGAGGGCATGTGCAAAGCTACACTCTCTTTCTGGGGCAAAAAAATGCTGCATGCATTCCCCACCTCCCTTAGGATGGCACAGCTCTCCCTCCTGGTGGACTCCTTGTCATCCCTGGGGCACAAGCTGCCTCCCTTTTGGGCTTCTCCAAGTCCTGGGAGTCCCAGAAGTGGCCTCTGGAAGGGACCACACCCAGGAAAAAAGGGTCTGTCTACAGGAAGCTCTGGGCACAGGAAAAACCCCCAAGACCCACAGTCTGAGGATGCAGAGTAGCCACCTCAGCCCATCACAGGAGATGTCCTGCTGTGGGCAACGGCAGCCCCCGGCTGGCTTCCACCTCTGAAAGCCTGGGCCGTGCCCCTCATGAGAAAGGCCAGCTGCCAGGAAGTAAATGGTGGAGTTTCCCAGGAAGTGGGCTGGCAAACAAGGAGCATGAGAAGAATGGCAAGAGGGCCTTCAGTGAGGCTGAGAAGCACAGACCACTGCTAGACACACACTGTGCCGGAGAGTGTCCAGGGATCCTCCCAGCAGATGGCGTAGTGAGCATGGCCACCAGGGGGCGCAGGACAGGCATGGATGCTGCAGAGGCCTCCAGCCAGAACCCCTGGGAACGGGGTGGGGTCTGTGGCTGGGAAGGCCTCCCCTAGCTCTCAACCCCAAGTGTCTCTGCCTGGCTTATCTGAACACCTGGGTTCCCAGCGACCAAGGGCATGAGGCGGCCCCAAGAAGGCACGAGGGCCCCTCGCTCAGTCCTGGGAACTTGCCTTCCATCTCTCTCTCTGCCTGCTGGGCTCTTTCCCTATAGATTTTATCCAAGTGCTTCTGCTTCTCCTCTTCTCTCTTTCTTTCTGCTAGAGTCCTAGCATTCACATCTTGAAAATCCACCTGAAAATTGAAAATAAAGATTACAATAGTCTATAAAGAACATAAAGAAAACAGTAAGTCAAAAATAGGTCTAATAAAAGATGCACGAGCCAGGGTTAGTACATGACCAGGATCTCCACTGGCTTCTCAGTTCATAGTGTATGAAAACAAAAAGAAACATACCTAACTCTGCTGTCTAATCCCTGGAAAGCCAGCACATTTGCTACTTAAAATAAAAGAGATAAAAAGAGTTCTCCCCCAAGTCTGACGCAGGCAGGAAAGCAGTCAACTTGCCTGATGCGCAGGCCAGGGTCTGCTGACTAGATCCGAGGTCTGAAGACACCATCTGAGAGTGCACCCCAGAGGGAGAGGGGCAGTCCCTGGGCCTCACACTGAAGGATGGGCTGAAGCTCTATGACAGGCAGGGGTCTGGGTTCAGGCCACAGCAGCAGATGCTAGCAGGTTTTGTCATGCTCAGCAACAGCCAGAGCCCACAGCAGAATCCAGGTGGAGACTTACAGCAAAGCTGGGACAGACCCCAGAGCCCCAAGGTCCACCATCACAGGAAAAGGCTATGAGAAGATATGTTTTGCTTATACTTTTTATCTTATACATGTAAGTCTCCAGGCTCAGCTGTGTCCACACATGGGGTGAGCTCACACTCTTCCTGTCAGCACTGAGAGGCTCTGACCCCAGCTGCTGGTTACTCTCACCCACCTCCACGCCTCAAAAGCTGGTCCTAGATGCCAAAAGCAGCCTAGATGCTCAGGGAAAGCCAAGCAGGCCCAATATGCATCCTATACTCAGGCTCAACAGGAAGAGCATTCTCTCCCTCTCTGGTCTACCACCCTCACAGCAGGCAACTGGAGTCTCCAATCAACAATGGGCAAGGCCCACCTACCTTTTTGTTGTGTTTTAAGAAGTGGTAGCCCAAAGCGAGCTTCTTATAGGCCTCCCCGAACTTCTCATTCCACGCTTTTACTGCCCGGATGGCTGCCTGCCTCAGCCTCTGGGCCACCTCCCTGGGTGGTGGCAGGGGCTGCTCGAGGTCTGTGCCCAGTGTGAGCTCCAGAAACTCCTGGAAGTCAGAGACAACCAGCATCCTGAACTGGTGAGACCTGGTGAAGAGTTCATCCATGACCTGGAAGGCTGAGAGGCGGACCTGGGCGTGCTCCTGGCTCAGCTGCGCCATCAGCAGGTGGTAGGCATGGCCTAGCAGTTCCTCTGAAGACCTGGGGACACAAACTGGCCTGACCCAAGCACACGTGCTTGAAGGACAGTTAATAAACACTCTTCGCGCAGGGACAAAACATTCATGTGTGGCAGACACAGCAGCCACCTCCCAAACTTCATTCTCGCCTCCTAGAGCAGGGTCCAAATACTGGTACCCAAGGGCCAAACCTGGCTCCCCCATCCTCTGCATGTTTTTATAAGGCCCACAACCCCACACTGTTTTCTATATTTTTAAATGGTTGAAACATATAAACAATATTTCGTGAATTGTAAAGATTATATAAAATTCAAATGTTAGTGCTCATCAAAGTTTCATTGGACCACCACCCACCCATGCAGTTAGGATGTCTCTGGCTGCTTCCACAGTCGAGACCTTATGGTGAAGCCTAAAACAGTCACCATCTGGCCCATCCAGAAAGTCTGTTGCACTACACACACACACACACACACACACACACACACACGCACCACTGCTGAACTGTGCGCGTGACCTCAAAGCCCTTCCTACAGGAAGTAAAAGGGAAAAGCCCTGTGAGCCCCTGGGAGATCCTCTTCCCAGCTACTACCTGTGTAAACCACAGTGATCTGGGGGATGTGGGGGCATGCTGCAAAACCTGACCTGAACTGGAATTTTTTTCGAAATATAAACACTTTATCATTTAATAAACAATCTTACATTCTCCTGTTTTGTAAATACAGGATACAGTATAATCACTAATGCCACACCCCACCACCCTAGGACTACTGGCCCAGAATGTGACTGCCCATCAGAGCTGGGCACTGCAAGGCCCTGGGAAGACGTCCCAGCTGTGCTCCTTTGGTGGTTCTTTCCCAGGGGATGGCTGAGATGGATGCAGAAGCCCCACAACCTCCCAGGTGTGTCATGGGCTCACTGGACCAGTAAGCTACTACGAATTGCTAAACCTTAAGACATACTTGCAAATTTTCTTCAGTTCTTTCATTTTCTCAGGATTCAGTTGGGGTTCTCCTGAAGTTGTGAGCTCTTCTACCAACTTTGAAAGTTTCTGATCCATATCTAGAAGTACATAACACAGAAGTGCTAAGTTACCATCTGGTACCTTATGGTTCTTGGTTTTATTAACAAATGTTTGCTGAGCTCCACTATGTACTGGGCACTCAGGGAGGGGCCCTGATGCTGGCATCCTAATGCCCTTACGGTGATTTCCCGGGAAATATAACAATTAGAGGTGATATTCTGGGACTCCAACAAGGTCTTTTGTTTGTAATTAGCAAAAGTTCTTTTAAAATGAAACTTTAATTCCGGACCTCTACAATCACACAAGTGCAAAAGATGCTGCAGTGAAGGTGTGCTTGGCATTTGACAATGCACATAAACGTGTCACATTTAAATTAGCTGTTCCCAAACCAGACCGCGGCACAGCTTCCCTCGTTCACTCGAATCCCACAGCACAGCCTCGATAAAGGCCGCAAAGGACAGGAGCCATGGATCGTGAGGGAACCAGTGAAAGCACGCCCGGGGCCCACCTGGAGCCGGGTGCGCACTCCCAGGGGCGGGGCAGCCCAGGCGCCCAGCCGATGAGCACGTCAGGTGAGCGGCGTGGGAAAAGGCCGGACGGC
>VSMD01011366.1:0-24700 GCA_008750895.1 Mirza zaza | reverse complement strand
GAGTCAAAAAATAAAATATAACATTTTCATGAAAATCTACTGGGTTGAAGTTAAATGTGTATATTTTAGGGTCATGGTACCTGGAGAATATAGTACCACTTTTTCTCTCCTCTGCCCATTATTTAGGGAGTCTATGATTAGAGAGTGTGTTTTTTTACTTCTGTTAAATAGTATATATATTTTAAATGTCATGTTATAACTTAGTAGGTTGGAAAGCATCATGTATTCAATGGAAATGCAATTGAATATAGTATCAATGTTACATGTCACTTTTCTGGAAGACCTGGCCTCTTTTACACAGGATTATCCTAATCTTTGGAAATAGTGATACTAGCATCTTGGAAAAGTTTTATTCCCATCTAATCTAAACTAGACCAAAAGAATTTGTTTCACAGTTTTGCCACCAGGAGACTCAATCCAGGTAACACAGAAGGAACTCTGAAGGTTTATCAGAGAAATGTAAGAATAGTAGGGGACATTTTGTTTACATTATATATCTTTGCCTCTCCCTAGTAAGGGGTAGAGGTATGCCCTTCCCCTCCACAATACTCACCACATCCCTGAGATGTGGGTCTACCCCAAAATGTTAAAACCAAACATTTTTCGGGTGTCAGGCAGTTGGGAGGGGGAGTAGGGGTGGGTATATACATACATAATGAGTGTGATGCGCACCACCTGGGGGATGGACATGCTTGAACCTCTGACTCGAGGGGGCAGGGGAGGCAAGGGCAATATACGTAACCTAAACATTTATACCCCCATAATATGCTGAAATTAAAAAGAAAAAAAAAATAATAGTAGGGAAGTCTGCCAGGGTGTGCTGGTGGGGAGGGCCTGGGCACACTGGAGCTTTCATTCCATAAATCAGTTGATATTTCCACACCATAAAATTATTGACTGAGACACACAGGCTGATGCAGGCCTGGAACACAGCTGCCATCCTTCTTTGTAATGTCTCTCATGAAGGTCTTCATTGCCACTACTTCTGTCACTTCTTTATTTTACGTACCCAAGTCAACATTCATGGCATATAAGTTAGTGAAAGCATAAATCTTTGCAATCAGTCAGGGAGACAAAGACAACCTATGGAAGGAACTAGTTTAAATAAGTCCTGGATGCTCAGTACTCTGGTGGATGAAATTATTTATCTATAGGCTTTGAAAGGATGACACCATAGAATTCCGGAGTAGACACCAGTTTTTACAATGAAGTAATCAGGCAGTGCTCACTCTCATCACTCTGGACCTCTTATGTCGAGCATTTTAATAAATGCATGTATCAGCCATTTGTGTATTTCATTTTGTGTAATGTCTTTTGAGGTGTTTTGCCATTTTATTCTTAGATTGTACTTTTCTTATTGATTTTTTCTTATTATAATCTTTCATGAGTAGTCCTTTTTCAGATTCATATATTTTAATGATATACTCCCATTCCCATTCTGAAGTTTGTCCTGTCACTCTCTTAATTGTATGTTTTGATGAACAAAAGTTTTTAATTTTAATGAGATCTAATTTTACAGTCATTGCTTTAATGTTTAACGTCGTGGTAACAAGTTTAAGAAATCTTTGCCTAATCCAAGGTCACAATGATATTCTCCCCTATTTTCTTCCAGAGATTTTATGCTTTTGAAATTTAGTATTGGGCTAAAACTTTTTTTTTTAAACCTACAAATTCCACACAGGCAAGGCCCACAAATCTACTTACCGTGAGATTGTGTGGGACTATGTGATTTCTCTCTTTGTACCAGCTCCTCCTCTGCTGCTGATTTCTAGGTAAATTCCTTGGAGGCTATTGTTGATGCAATGACTTGTTCTTGAATTTGGGTTTCTTCTAAATTTCTACCTGTCTAGGCAGTCTGCACTGTCATGGAAAGACTGGCTGATTCCACCTCATCCCTTCAGTCTCCAAGTCTGTGGTAGGCTAAACTACTCATCTTCCCTCAAGTATGCAAACTGCCACAGTGCTTTGCTAGCCTATGTGGATATGAGTTCATCAAAGAATCCATGAATCAATCCTCTCGGTTCGTTGCATATATCAATGTGAAAGTCACTGATTTTCATTTTGCCTAGGTTTTTCTTGCTATGATGCGACCAAAGTTTTTTTTTTTGTTTTTTTATATCCTTCTGTATCTTAATTCAGAGAGGTAAGTCCTACTTGATTCATGTTCATACTTTAATTACTAAATCAATCTAGAATTCATGAAATACATCTAACTTGTGTTGCTTTTTTATCCACTTTATTATCATTGAATTTTTTTTCTACCCATTTTTTTTAGTCTATTTGCATCTATGCTCATGAGAAAGTTTTAGCTGTCATTTTCTACTTGAAATGAAATTTTCAGGTTGGGCTATAAAAATATAAAAATAACTTGGCAAGGATTTCTTTGTTATCTTTTCTCAGAAGGACTTTTTACCAGATTGATGATGTTTATGTCCTATATCATTATATAAAATTAACATTGAAACCATTCGTTCATTCCACTTTTGTGGAAAAGTCACTGTAAGAGTCATTTTCTGTAATGGGTAAAGGAATGTTTAGTTTAAAAAATTTTTTTCTATGTCATTTTTGGTAAGGTGTTCTTAAAAATAGCTTACCAGTTCAATTCTGTTTCAAAATTGTATCTTCTTAATATTTTATTTTCAGTAAGATAAATAATGTCATCATTTCATTCATGATGTTGTAATTTCTCTATTTTTCTTAGGTCTTATTAAAGTGTTAGTAGTATATCAATTTTATTAGCATTTTCAAAGACAATTTTGAGTGAGAGTCTCGCTCTGTTGCCAAGGGTAGAGTGCTGTGTGGCCACCCCAGCTCACAGCAACCACAAACTCTTGTGCTCAAGTGATCCTCCCACCTCAGCCTCCAGAGTAGCTGGGACTATAGGCGATTGTGTCTGCCTATTTTTTTCTATTTTTTTTTGTAGAGTCGGTGTCTCACTCTTGCTCAGGCTGGTCTTGAACTCCTGAGCTCAAGCAATCCTCCCGCCTCGGCCTCCCAGATTGCTAGGATTACAGGCATGAACCACCTACAGTACCAGGCCAGAATAAAATTTTTGATTTGTGCTTTTCTATATTGTACATTAATTTTCTGTTTCTTATAATTTTATTCATTTTTAAATTTTCTTCTTTATTTACTTGGGTTTAATTTAGAATTCTTTATTTAAATTCTTGAGAAAGACACTTAGATCATTGTTTCCAGCCTTTACTTTCCAATATATCATGCAAAAGATATATTTTTTCCTTTCTTTGCAATATAATAATATTATGCAAAAGATGGATATAAATTTCCTTATAGTGATAACTTTAGTTGTGCCCAATATGATTTAATGTGTTACATTTTAGTTATTTAATTGAACACATCTGATTTTTATCATGATTTCTTTTTTGACTTTTGTATCGTTTATACATAAATTGCTCATTTTCCAAAATGTTAGGAAAGTTTAAGTTATATTTTTCCAGAGGACATACTCTGAAAGAATCAAGTGCCTAAAAAAATTGAGACTTGATTAGTGGCCCCATTTATGGTCAGTTTAAAAAAAAAAGTTCCATGTACAATTATACCAAATGCACCCTGCAAGTATTTGTTGTAGTGTTAGATACATTTCAATGGGATTAAATTTAGCTGTAGTCGTCAAATTTTCTACATTCTTAGTGAATTTTTGACTGATTTCTCTGTCAGTTATTGAGATTTTTGAAAAGATTACAGTCATTTTCAAAATAAAAATTTTCTTTAATTATATCAGTTTTTATGCTTTCTGTGCTTTGAAGCATCATTGCTATGTACAGATGAATTTAGATATTATGCCTTCTTCAATGATTAAGCATTTTATCAATATAAATGCCCCTCTTTATCTCTATAAACATATATTGCCGTAATGGCCATTTTCTTTGATATTGGTATGGGTACACCAGCTTTTTGTATATTAATATTTACATTGCACATAGTTTTCTATCTTTTTTCAGTTTTTATATAGGTTATAAATATATAAACCAGATGGCTTTAATGTCAATTTCTTACAAATAATCACGTAGAAATCATATATAAAATTCCACAAGAATTTTTTTTATATAGTTGTGCATTTAGATTTATCCTTGCAACTAGTCCTCATTCTTTATGGCTTTTTCATGTTTCATGTAAGAACATTTTCCTTCTACCTGAATAACTTCCTTAAGTCTTTTAGTACAGCTATACTGGCCACATATTCTTCTAGGTTCCTTTGTCTCAAAATGTCTTTATCTTGCTTTTATTATTTAAGATATTATTTGCTGTGTATAGAATTGTATGTTGGTGGCTTTTTTTTCTTTAGCATATTTACTATATAATTCTATTGTTTTCTGGTTTCTATGGATTCTATTCAGAAATCAACCACTAGTGTTATTGTTACTCTTTTGAAACTGGTATGTTTTGTCTTCTTTGGTTGCTTTTAAGATTTTTTTCTTTGTCATTAGTTTTGACAGTGTGGTTCCCTTGTGTTTATCCTATTTGATTTTAGTGTATTTCTTGAATCTATGAGTTGATTTATTTTAATTCATCTGAATTCTTTGTTTCTAAATTCTAAATTTATATATATATATATATATTTCTTTCACATATATTTCATATGTATATTTCTTTCCCATTATTTTCTATACTTTCCTTTTGGAATTCTAATTGCATGTATGTTAGAGTTTTAAACAAACTTACATATCTCTTATGCTCTTTTCTCTTTCTTATATACTGTTTTCTCTCCATGTGTCTGTTTATATATTTTCTATTGACATTTGTTCCAGTTTTCTAATCTCTACTGTGTTGCATTGCTATTTAATTCACCTATCGAGTTCTCAATTTCAGTTATTGTGGTTTTCAGTCCTAAAATTTCCAATTTTGGGGGGTAGATTTGACCTCTTTGTTGAACTGAGATTCTTAGAAGGATCTCAATTAAGTGCCTGATGCTTTTTTAAAATTGTTTTGTTTTGTTTCTACCAGAGCTTCTTTTCTTTGACAGGCTGTGAAATCTAAGTTTTGTATCATTAGCTTCATAAAACTGCTTAAATCTCTAATTATCTATTAAGCCTCACAGATGCTGCTTTTTAATTTTCTCAGCCTTTCACCTTTGCAGCTTCAGAATCTGTAAATGCCTTAAGGACAAAAAGACCTCTGTGATTTCCATTTATCCAGGGTATTGATTACTCCCCTTCTTCCAACCATAGCATTATTAAACTCTAGTTTCTATCCTCTTATCCCCTGAGACTATCAACTCAGAGACACTACTTTCTGCTTAGTCTCTGAGTCTTAAGCTGCTTACTTACGAACAAATACTCAGAGAAGAAATGTGACAGACAACCTCAAGTTCACCTCAATTTGTTTTTCTCTTTTACCAAGATCTTGGCCCCTCAAAACCTGATTGCTTTGGTTACTTTCTAGTTCCTTCAAATATTTTTTGTCTTTAATTTTACTAAGCACATTTGTCTTCTTGGAAGGAATGTTATTCTGATAAAAGCTACTTCATTTTAGCATGTTTTGACAAACAGAAAAACCTTTGATAAACACGATTAAAAGGAATGAGAGAAAACAAAACAATGCAAATGAGTGACAAATGACATAAAAATAGCTAAATTAGTTTGGATCCAATCTTATGCACATTTTTACAACAATAATTTTTTAAATACACGAAATATTTCATGTTATAATGCAAATGAACAAACTTTAAGAATAAGTAAAAAATTTGAACAGATATCAAGATATTTTTGGATGTATATGTTTATTTATTCTACACAGAAATTTAGGAATATATTGTCTGCATTTCTAACCAATCAATTATAAATCAACCCTGTGGAAGGAAAATAGTATTATCAGTTTAGTATTTCACTTTCAATTCCTTTTCTTCATAATTATGTAACTATATTTAAAAATACATTAATATATAAAAAACTTCAGGTGTAAGATGACAGAGCACAACCCTACAAAAAACCTAAAAACTTATGTGTAGTGTTGAAGCATTATATATATAGATATATATATTCTCATTATTTTGTGATCTACATGCACAATCTTACAGCAAACCTACTTATAGAAACACACATATGCACATATACACAAACATATATTTTTTAAATGATAAGTGCTTTATTTTCCCAAAGCAATGAGAAATGTCTAAAAAAAAAAATCAGAGAGAACACAATCAGAAGAAAGAAAAACAGATGTCTACAATGTTTAGGTGCCAATGAAAGAATAATGTAAAAGAACAGTAGGCTGAACACCAGAAATATTTACTAACAAATGTCTCGGAAGCTGAAAGGATATCAGGGCAACCAACAAATGGTTTAGTTGTGATGCTTTAGTGGGACAGCTAGACTGGTTTATCACATTGTTTTATCACATCTCCTCTTAATGACCAAGCACCAATGATAGGGGCATGTTCTCCAGGCCTAATAAGGAGAGGAGTCAAGTATAGGAGACCAGATGATAGTATACTTCTTGACTGTATGTCCTGCCTTTCTCCAACCCTAGACAAAATCTTCAAGGGATATTGCTGCTTCTGCATTTTCCCCTACAAGCAGAGGCAATGTGCAACAAAGTAAAGATGTAAAGATGAGCTGTAAAGATGAGCTCACAATGGATATTCATACAACAGTTGAGAAATAATTAATAAAAGAGAAGCAAGATGAAAGAGGTTATACTAGAAGAAAAATTTATTCATAATATAAATTTTGATAGGTGTGACTAAAATTTGTAAAGAGATAAGGGAGATTCCTGAGTTCATGAAACAAAAACAAATGTCATACAAGAAGAACAGGTAGGCATGAAAGAGAACTAGTTAGAGACTATGGAACTTAAATAACAATTTTGAAATAATAGCAACATAGAATCTTTGCTATTGTTTAAAATGAATAGATATTCTGCTCCTGTTAAAAAACAGCAGCCACATTATTTTTAAACAAAAATGTTTTTTAAACACACCATTTATATTTTTTGTAACTTGCTTTTTGTTTTTAACATTTTGTATAATACATGTAAATCAACCTCATTCTTTAAATAATTCCATAATATTGCATACTTTGAAGGTAATATATTACACTCAGTAGATATTCAGACACATTCAAATGTGCATGGTAGTAAAAACAATTATGTAAAGAATATTTTTGCATAAGATTTTTACATACTCAGACATTTTAAAATAATTTTATTTTTGTCATTTAAAAATATATACGAAAATTTACAGGATCTACAGTTCCATGCATTCTTCCACCTAGCATTTGATTGCTTTGAGCAAATTCCAGATATATTTCCTCTGTAAAATCTTAAAAATAAGAACTTCTTTAAAAGCAAATAATTTAAAGAAAGATTTAAAAATATTAATATTACAGGTCTTGCTCAAGTAATGTGAATAAAATTCTGGTGACATGGGACATGATAGAAACAATTTATTCTCTGTGATGGGATTTTTGGGAAGGTTTTACTCATTGAAGCCTATCTCTTGTATCATTCATTAGTCACAATGAGCTTCTTAACAGGCTACATATTGATTTGAATCAATTTTTTAAGAACTGAAATTAGAGCCAAAATTAGTGGTTCCTTTTTGGTATCATGTAACAAAAGGATAAATGGAACCTCTGAGAATTTAGAGAATATTTTAGACAGATACTGCTGAGAGTTAGCTACTCTCCCAGCAAAACAGGTCCCAGGCAAGATCATCATGAGAGATTTGGAAATAATAGAGAAAGAGACAAAGTATAGTTTAAAGTGAAAGGGGAGTCAGGGGTCCTCCAGCATTCCCATAAGCTAGAAGACACTGAGTGAAATCCTGCATCAGTATTTATTGGTACAGCAATTAGTTGGTTTTTTGGGTTTTTTTGTTTGTTTGTTTATTTTAGCATATTATGGGGGTACAAGTATTAAGGTTATGTATATTGCCCATGCCCCCCTTCCCCCCTGGAGTCAGAGCTTCAAGCGTGTCCATCCCCCAAATTTGCACATCTTACTAATTGTGTTTGTATATATCCATACCCTCTTCCCCCCTCCCACCTGCCCGAAACCCAATAAATGTTATTCCTATATGTCCACTTAGGTGTTGATCCGTTAATACCAATTTGCTGGTGAGTACATGTGGATTTATGTGTACAGATCATTCATTTAGGTTTCAAGGCTCTCCAACAGTTTCTAGAGATCCCTTAATTAATTCTATCTATGTGAGCAAACGGTTACAAAATTTTTCTAAGATAAACTTCTTAAGCCCTAAGTTAAGAATAGATCTAGTTGAGCATACAAGTTAAAGATAAAATTGTCAATTAGCAGAAAAGCTAAAAGAGAAGTATAGAGACTATATATTTCTTTATCTAGTTTTTCATTAACTGAGACAAGTGGTTGGGAGTGAACCAGGAACTGTCATTGAGGCTAATTGGTTTGAGTTGCAGATGTCTGCTAGGCTGGCATTCTTTGATCAGTCCTTAACCTATGACCCTATTCCAAGCTCTGCCTTGCACAAGCTCCAGACACTGGCCTGCAGGTCTCGAGACAGGCGTCGCCTTGCATTGGTCCCTGATTGGTGATATGTCCTCCTTGTTCCTAAGCAACTTCTAGTCTGTGAACTAACATGCTCACAGATTCCTTCAAGACACAGCCCTGCAAAACTCCTGAAACTTTGCATGTCTTTTAATTCTATATTCCAACAAGATGCCTTTAGGCAATTTTTTGTACATGCAGTTTTAAATCCCTGAGGATTCTCAATGTAATTTCCCCCCAAAAAAATATAATTTAAAGGGGTCAATCTTCACATAAACATGGTTTTCTTGCATAGCGAAAATTGATTAGATTCTGTACCTACTGTTGAAGTATGAATCAATAGATAATATTTGTTACTGATTGACAAAAATATTTGTACAAGAATTTGTCAGTTTTTTCAATTATTCAGTAACTTATTGTTGCATAAACATAGCTTGGTGTTTTTATATATATCATTTAAAAATATATAAAATGATGTATGTATATAAGTCTATATATAATTTAAAACAAGACTATTGTGAAGCATATACTATTATTCTCTCTTTAAAGTAATGGAACCTGTTGGGGGCTGATTCTGGTGTTATGCCTCATACTAATCATTCACTACAGCCTGTAATGTATGTGTGCTGCCTGACGCAGCAGTAGTCAGCATTTTCTTCAGACACGGTTGCTGCCTTGTGACTTGATAAGAGGCCTGAGTTGTTGCACATAAGCAAATGCTCCCAACTCCCACACGGAGGGCCCCTGTGGTGAGAGTCTGGAGGCCATGAGAACAAGAACAAGAAGAACTCTCCCAAGAACTGGCCCCTGATTGATGATTGGTAGTCAATGATGGGTAAGACTCCCCATGTGGGGGGCGACCTAAGACAGACACGACTGCGGGGGCCAGGAAGGAGCCGCCTCCTGGGACTGAGACCAAGAAGCACTTCAAATGGCTGCATTGTTTTATGTTGCCTATCTCGGCCTTGGCTTTTGAGCTGTCCAGCACCTTAACTTTAGTAACCATTAGAGGTCTGAGACCATGGGAAATTGTTCCCTTTTGAAAAATCTCTGGAATTGACTGATATCACTGCTATGCTCAGATGCTCATGTACAAGGAACTAACCTTGGATCTTGGGGGGTATAAAAATAAAGTGACCGGTGCATTGACCACTCGAGTCATTGTCCTGTCCATGTGTGTCTGTGTCATTATTTTATGTTCTGTGTCATCCCCTATCCTGTAATCGGGCCACGTCAGAACCAAAGATGCAAGAGTTTATATAATTTGCTCAATGTGTCATACACAGTAAGTGACAGAACTGGAAAGTGATTGAAAGTCTATGTTGTTCACATGTCACTTTGTTTGACATGCTATACTAGCACTCATGTCCTACTATAAGTTTATTTATATCTTTCATACATCTTTTTTATGTAAAAGGTTCATTTTTGGGTTCATGTCAACACAATAAAGTTCTTATCCATCTTCTATGCTGAGTTAGGATGTCATAATTTGATAATTAGGCTCAACTCTAGTAAAATTCATGACAGTCCTTTGAGATAATTCACGTGTGACATCAATGATTTGTTCTTATAAAGGGTAAAATGTAATGGTGTGGTTGACTAAGAATACGGTTTTGTTCAACTCTTTACAAATTGGACTCTTAAAGAAGAAAAAATAACTTATTCTGAAAAATTACCCTCAAATTAATGTAAGTGTGAGAATGAATATTTTTAACATATCTTTCCCTGTCCTTGTATAATATACTTAATTCATAACCAAGGGAACATTTTTTGTAATGCTAACCCACTATGCAAATCTAATTTCCTAATTCATTCTATATTTTTAATCACTCACATTCCCATGTCCCCAATTCTCAAGTTCCTATCTGATTGATGCTTATACCTAAACATAATAACTGGTTACTTATTGTTTCAAGTAGCACTTCAGGCAGAAAGTATCTGTGTGTGTGTGTGTGTGTGTGTGTATGTGTGTTTAGAATATGAATATTGGAAGGCTCTGCAAAATATGCAAGATAATTATTCAATAAAAATAGTTACATTTTCAGTCAGTTTTCAACTTCCAGTCTACATAGACTCACCCTATAATCCTCTGTATCGATTATGTTGAATAGGATGTGGTCCTTTGCCCCAGGAATAGTAACAAGTGTGAAAAAAAGATATCAGGAATGACTCTATGTTTTGCAGCTTAAGTGGGTAAACAGAGATCTCATTTAATAAGACTGGGAAGAAAGGGGCAGAAGTAGGTATGACAATTGGATGGGGAGAGTAAAAATCAAGAGTTGTCTTCTGATGAATTTTCAATGCTGTCATAAACATTCTTGAGGATGGAAAGTTGCCAGTAGATGTTCACCTATGGATGGATTGTCTTAGAAAGAGCATCCTGAATCATCAGAGAAGCAAATGAAGACATCCAAAGTGAAGAAGAGGAAAGCAGGATGAACTGCTGGGCAGGATCAGAGGTACCTGGGAAAGGTACCCACATGTGGGGAAGGGACAGAAGAGAGAACCTGGGACTCCACAATCCCCCTACAGAGTGTAGAGAACAACTCTTGTAGTAGAGAACAACTCTTGTAGTAGACAACAGCTTTTAGAAAAAATGTGAATAAAATTTGAAGGATTTTAAGCAGATTATTTTTTCATGTGAAACAATGCTTTCCTAGTGATAAATTTAATTTAATTTTGTTAAACAAGGGCCACTGATATACTATTTGTTCTGAAAATGTACTCCTCATATTTACTAAAAGGCTCCACACTGGGTAATGAACAGATATATTTTGACCACAGACACTCAACTTCCTATTACTATTTTATCAATGAGATATTATTATAAAAATTCCTACAAAATAAAAGATGTCACTGAGAAAATATTTTTCTTCCAAGCTCTCTCTTCAGAGCCTCCTTGATCTCCTTGTTCCTGAGACTGTAGATGAGGGGGTTCAACATGGGGATGACCACCATGTAGAACACAGACACCACTTTGTTCTGGTCAGTTGAGTAGCTGGACCTGGGCATCACATAAATGAATATAAGGGTCCCATAGAACAGAGTGACCGCAGTGAGGTGGGAGGTGCAGGTGGAGAAGGCCTTGTGGCGCCCCTCCCTGGAGCGCATCTTCAGGATGGTGATGAGGATGTAGATGTAGGAGATGGCTATGACAAACACAGTGGACAAAATGACACAGCCAGCAGAAAATGCGGGAACAGTGGTGTGGACACTGGTATGAAAACAAGAGAGTTCAATTAAAGGAGCAAAATCACAGAAAAAATGATTGACTTGATTTTCACCACAGAAGGATAAAGAAAAGAAGGAAAAGGTAAAGAAGGAAGAGTTAAGAAAACCACCTATATAAGCCACTATGAGTAACTGCACACAGACTTGTGTGGACATTTTGGTTGAATAAAGCAGTGGGTTGCAGATTGCCACAAAGCGGTCATAAGCCATGACAGCCAGAAGGAAGCATTCAACTGTCCCAAAGAAAGCAGCTGAACCAAGCTGGATGGCGCATCCAAGGTAGGAGATTGTATTTCTCTCCACCAGGAAGTTTATAAGCATGTTGGGGGTGACAGAAGACGAATAGCCTATGTCAGCAGAAGCCAAGTGGCTCAGAAAAAAATACATAGGATGATGGAGCTGAGAGGAGATTCTGATGAGAATGATTGTGCTGAGGTTGCCAGAGATGGTCACCAGGTAGATGCACAGGATGATCAGGAAGAGGACAACTCGAAGGACTGGATCATCTGTTAAACCCAAAAGAGTGAACTCTGTCACAATAGTGTGGTTGCCGTCTGCCCAGGAACCCATGAGACAATGTAGCTGCTCCCCAAATGAACCTGTGATGAGACCAGTACAATACTTAGAAACTTCTTGGTTTCATTTTTGTTAGTAACACAGAAATCATTATAAAGATATTCAAGCACTAGTATATTTTTATATGAAATGATGAGTTATCTATGCTTTGAAAATTATTTTTATCACAAACACCAGAAAAACTTATTTCAAATAATGTCTTTTTGACTTTTCTTATCATTTTTATTGTCATATTGTTTCCAAAAATGCAGCTAAAGTGGCTTTAAGTTCAAAGTATAAAAATATAAGACATATGAAAATAACAAAAAAAGACTAAAAAGATTATAAAAAACAAAAAAGTTATAAAAAATGCATATAGAGATTTTTAATAAAGACATGAGTAATAGCTGACATTTATTACATGCTTACTAACTGATAAGGCTAGGGCTAAGAATTTTGATTCCATAGTCTGGTTCATTTTCCAGAAAATAATATTAGCTTCGTATTATTTTATAAATGCATAACATTGAGTCTGAAAGAGGTTATGTAACTTGTACAAGGTTACATAGCAAGTGGTGGAGTCAGAATATGAACCCCAGGAAATCTGATGGCTTATTCCTTTAATAATTACACAGCAAATAAAATTGAAGAATACCACCAAGTCCAACATACCTAGCAAAGAGTGAATATCAGTTTATCCTTTAGGTCTTCTGGCATCTCATGTGTAAAAGAGGCACTTGGTTAGTAACATATTTCACAGTATCTATCCATTAAATCAGACCATGTTTAAAAAGAAGAACTAAGATTGACTTCATTACTGGAATGAAATTTCAAATTAAGATTATGAATGAGTTTCATATGTAAATTTATTGGATATCTTTAAAATATTTATAATTAAATATATTATTGTTTTATTGTTTAAGTAGTTCGATATATCAATGTAATCACTATGCAAAAACATGATTAATATTCAGCACATAATTAAAATATATTTATTTGAATAAATCAAATAACTTCCCACTGCAATAATGTTTTCTAATTTGGATTTTGCAGAATGACTAATAATATTTTCAACATGATATAGAGCTGAATATTATAGCCCAAACATTGAAGAAGGATCATCCAGCTAGTGGCCAGGTTGGTCCCCATCTCCAAGTTTTCTGACTTTATGTCCCAAGCTGTGTTTAATATGTTGTTGCTTCTAAGCTAAAAGCACTTGGGTCCATAAGCAAAGTAAATCTTTCTGCAAATATTTACATCATCTTTACATTTTTAAATTTTTAATTAAAATGTTTATGATATTCGTAAGTGCTCCAAGTGTCTCAAAGCTAGTGAGTTTATCAGCATTTTGTCAGAGTGCTGAGTTTCAATAGTGTTGAAAGATATCTGAGTTTCTGTCTTATGGGTAGATAAACAAGGAATCCTGGTGACTTGGATTATGCCTGTTTATTCACATGAAACTGGCTGTGGGAGCAGAGCAATTTAGCCAAAGTTGCTCAGTAGCTGATTGCTTGATCACATCTGCCCTGTTTTGGTACTATGGCTTATGAGTACAAAGTGTGTTCAAAGCGTAAATGAAAATCAATATATCAGATTCATTAACAAAAGCCAATGTCTTACCTCTTAGAATCCAAATTCATTCACATTTCAGTAACAAATAAGTCATAATGGTTATATATCTGTCTTTTATTTATGTTTTCCTTTGAGGAAAAATCTCTGAAGACTCTAGCGATTCAAACATGAATTCAAAGACACCGAGGAGCATCATTATTTTCTGCAGGGAAATTGAGCAGTTCAATTCAGACACAAAAACAACTAATCTTTTTAGATTCTGTCAGTTCTCAAGTGATTAATTTATTCTTTGTTTCTTTCTAGGTGTTCATACATAGTTCTATAATCTTCAATAATTATTAGAGAATATAACAAACTTTTATAAATATAGGTTCCAAGTTTACAATGATATTTCTTAAGAAATATTCAGTATTAAATTTCAGATATGAAATGTTAACCGTAGCTTTATCCATTCAATATTATTTATTGATAAGTATTGTGTATTAATATCTACAAGACATATATAGCTTTGAGGGGTATTGATACCTGATATCCATTCAATATTGTTTATTGATAAGTATTTTGTATTGATATCTACAAGACATATAAAGCATTAAGTACCTTGAGGGGATATGAGGTATAGTTTGAGGTAAAGTTGAATTTTAAATAACAAAAATTTTAAAGATGTATACATTAATTATCAGAGCAAAAGTAAGAAAATAAAAGCCTTGGAAGTTGTACAAAGAAGTTCAAATTAAAAGGATATTTGGAAGATTTCTAGATAAGAAATAGTCTCTCACTGTCAATGCCTCAAAGTGGTGCCTCTTAAGTAGTGACATACAGCCGTGGTCCCCAACCTTTTTGGCACCAGGGAACAGTTTCATGGAAGACAATGTTTTCCGTGGACAAAGGGTGGGGAGGGTGGGGGGAGTGGGAGCTCACTGTGATGGGAGAAATGCTAAATGGTTGTAAATATAGCTGAAGCTTCCCTTGCTTGATCGCTGCTCACTGGCCGCTCATCTCCTGCTGTGCAGCCCTGTTCCTAAGTTTTCTGGAAGATAATTTTTTCCCCCACCAGGGGTTGGGGGCAGGCAGAGCTCAGGCCATGTGTTTAGATCCTAATAGGTGGTGGATTGGTACCAGTCTATGTCCTGGGGTTGGGGACTATAGCCATATGGTATAGGAGGATGATGGTGGAATACAGGTATTTTCAAACCAAAGATTCTATTTTACCCTAATCCTAATTTTAGAATCTCCTATAACAATCCCCAAAGACCTCTTTTGAGGAAGTGGCTCTACCACCACGAAGATAATTAGAACCAACATTCATTCAGAGCTTACTTTGTGCCAAGAACCATGCTTAATAGTTTACATACTTTTAATCCTCACAAAATAGTTATAAGGTAGGTGATTTTATTACCCTCATTTTTCACATGGGAGAACTGAGATCGAGGAGTTCAAACAATTTGCTCCAGGTGATTCCATTGTCAAAGTTTCCTGCTTCCAGTGCTAACCACTGACTTGTCCACTCTAATGCCCCACTCCTTCTTTGGAGCCTAAGACCTTCTTTCTGGTAAGCCCTTAGCCTACTCAGTCCACCTGCAAGACATCCCAGGTATGGAGGCAATTGAGACTCCCAAGTGTTAGGTCTGGAGCTGAGAGAGAGAGAGACACAAAGCCTCATGTGTAGCAAAATGCTGTTTATGTTGAGCATATGGGTCCAGATGGGTGGAGGCCAAAGAGTGTCCACCCCAGGAAGGGGAGAGCAGTGGGTTTTATAGAGGATTTTTCCTGGGGGAGTAAGTGGGCCAGGACAGCTGCTTGTAATAAATTCTTTTTCAAACAACCAGTTCCTAGGATCCTTGCCCCAGTCACATCCATCCTGCAGCTCCTGTGTCATCCTTATCAGGAGAGATAGGGAGGGATAAACTTTGTCCCTACCAGGAGGAAAAAGGAATGCTAGCTCCCTCTTTGCATTCCATTCCCTTATTCCCTAGGGGTCTGGCAAGGGCTACTTGCCTAGTTCCAAGGACAACTCCAACCAATGGAGGCTGGGATTCAGTGCACACACATTCTTCCCCCATATTTCAGATGAACAATCTGGAAGGCAACCTCTGGGTTTCTCACATGTCCCAGAGAAATCAAGATACTGTTGTTACACCAGTGACCTTTATCATAGAACCAGGAAGTAGGACATCCAATGGAGAATGGGAATTTCTTTTTTGTAGAAATGCATGAAGAGAATCTAAAATGGTAAATGCCTGTTTTAATATAAAAAATATATATTTCTAGAGATCTATTCTATATCATGGTTACCATACGTGATAATAATATATCGCATACTTGAAAATTGTTGAGAGTAGGATACCTGATCCAAAAATATTATGTGAAGTTATGGATATGTTGATTCACTTGGTTTCACAATGTATACATACATCAAAACAATACTTCACACCCTATAAATATATATAATTTTTCTTTGTCAATTATATCTTAATAAAGCTAAAAGTATTATATTTCTCTTAATTCCTTTAAAATTAATACAACTTACCAAATAAAAAATTTTAATATTGACTTGCAGAATCTTTATGTATAGAGATATAAAACATATGGTATGACAACTATAACATAAAGTGGCAGGAAGAAAAGAAACATAAAAGGTCTCAAGGTCTCTATATTTTATGTGATTTAACATACGCTAACTCTAGGCAAACTTTAAAAATTTCGAGGCATATGTTGTAATCCTGAGAGAAACCACTAACAAAGTTATAGAAAGAGGTATCCCCCAAATGCCAGTAGAAAATGCAGATAGAATATTTTAAAAGTTCAAATAGTCCATAAGGAAGCAGCAGAGGGGAAGACAGTAACAGCAATAACAGCTATGAGAACAACAAAAACCTGAGAAAGAGCATCTATGAAAAACTTTCAACTAACATCATTCTTAATGGTAAAATATTGAATGACTTCCATCCACGTTTGCATAAAAGGCAATAATGTACATCCTTACCACTTGTATTCAGCATTATATTGGAGGTCTCAGATATTAAAATAAGGCAATAAAAAGTTACAAAAAGCAAAAGATGAACTAGGAAGAGGTAAAAATGTCTCCTTTTGTATATAACTGTTCAAGCAGGAAATTCTAAGATAGCCACAAAACATATATTAGTATATAGTATTAATTTAGTAAGTTCTCAGTATACAAAGAAAATACACGAAAGCAATTTGACCTACAGATTAATTAATGTATGATTGACAATTAAAATTGTATATATTTAAGCTTTGCAGCATGTTTTTAAAAACATTTTATTGATATGTAATAGTACATATTTTGTGGGTACATATGATATTTTTATACCTGTATATAATGTGTAATGATCAAATCAAGGTAATTGAAATGTACAAAGTGATGTTTTGATAAACATATACATTGTGATATGATTACCATAATCGAGCTAATTACTATATGCATCACCTCATAGTCAGCTTTTGTGTGTGTGTGTGTGTGTGTGTGTAATGAGAACACTTGATTTCTACTTTCTTAACAAATTTCAAGTATACGTCATCAACTATAGTAACTATGCTACACATTATATGCTCAGAACTTATTCATTTTGTAACTGAAAGTTTGTACCCTTTGACCCAAATCCTCACTTTTCTCCCACACCTCCAACTCCTGGCAACCATTTTTCTACTATGTTTCTATGAGTTGCAATACTTAAATTCCTTATATAAGTGAAATAATGAAGTATTTTTCTTTCTATGTCTGGTTTATTTCACTTTTAGCAAATTCATATTAGTCCTCAAGTTCTATCCATGTATTCACAAATGGAAGAATGCTCTTCTTTTTTATGGTTGAATAATATTCCATTGTGTGTGTGCGCATATTTTTATATATGCACACACACACCTCATTTTCTTTATCCATTCAACCATTGACAGCCATATAGTTATTTCCATATCTTGGTTATAGTGAATAATGCTACAATGAACATGGGATCGCAGATATTTCTTTGATAAAATGATTACAATTCTTTTGGCTATACAGCCACAAGTGGATTGCTGGAACATATGGTAGTCCCATTTTTAACTTCTTGAGGAAACCCTGACTGTTTTCTGTAATGGCTATATTAAGTTATAATGCCATCAACAATGTATAAGGATTGCCTTTTCCTCACATTCTTGCCAGCACTTGTTTTGTTTTGATTTTTTGATAATAGCCATCCTAAAAAATGTGAGGTGATAACTCATTGTGGTTTTAATTTACATTTCCCTGATGATAGTGATGTTGAGTAGTTTTTCATATACCCATCAGTCATTTGTATGCCGCCTTCTGAAAAGTGACTATTTAGGTTCTTTGCCGATTCTTAAACAAGTTGTCTTATTGCTATTGGTCCTTTTATCCAAGAGCAATTCTCAGAAAAGAATGGCTATACACATTAGAAGCTGTGTTTCAAAGAAGCTTGGGAATGTGTTCCCAGTAAGGGAAATCCAGGAAAAACATGAAGATGTCTACCTAGCTACAAAAAGTGCCAAGTTATTGTTATGTATACCTACCTACACTGCTATGACAAATCTGTTAGCACTGATATTATGGTACCCAGTGTGGGCCATCCAAAGTAAGTGTCTCTCCTTATAGAATTCCTTCTTAATGACTGTAATTTCTATCTGAGTTTTTATACATTATCTAAGCAAGAGCAGACATTTCTAGAAATTTAGCTCTTAGGGTTCTCCATCTGGCAGTACATCCTGTCCTTATGTCAGGGGCACTGGAGGTGGCTTAGAACATTACAAATGGTAAATGTTTATGGCATTTTTGACCAAAATTGAGGGTTCTGAGACAGAAATAATTTGATAAAAGTTTATTAGAAACAAAATATGAGGATCGACCCAGAAAGATACACCAACAGAGTTGGGGGTGTTCCAGAGTCTGTCACAGATGAAAGGTTTTTACAGGAAAACTTAAAAGTAGGGAGGAGAATCCTTATACCAGAGTTGTCTTCTTTTCATTGGAGGGTACAATACAGAAATTATGACCATTAGCTACAGATTACACCATACAGTCTAAAAAAAGTCTACATGCAAGTCTATCTATAGAACTTCATGCCTCAGATAATCTTTAAATATATCCTATTGAGTGTCAACAGGTTAAAAATTGATCAGTCCATCAACAATTTGAGGAATTTATAATAAGATTCTTTACTCAGAGGCAAAATGTCACAAGACCTCCCCAAGGTAGATTAATTTGGAAGCTTGCCTAACGTAATGTGACCTGTAGGTTATCAACATTTACATAAAGGTAAATAGATAATCAGAGGTACACTGTTGAGGAAACTGTGAGAAACAGCTAATGAATGATTGAGGAAAAAACAACATCGTGAAGTGAAGGAAAGACATCGAATGATCATCAGAAGATCTAGCTCCAAAGGAAACAGAGTAAAGGTAATTATACTTAGTCTAGTCTTTAATTAATATACTTGGAGGTATATAAGAAAATATTATATGCATTAAAATCAATTTCATATACTGGAAAATAAAAATGTTATTGTTGAAATAATCAAGCAAACCCTCAAAAGATGGGTTGAACATCATAATGGTCCCAGTGAGAAGAGCTGGGAAGCAGAGCTGAGGAATACACCCAAGATGTAGCATAAAAGGTCAAAGAGATGGAAAGAATAAAAAAAAGTTGAAATATGGAAAATTGATTAAGAAGTTCTAATGTGTATCTAGCAGGAGACCCATAAAAAAGAGTGAGAGTGGAGAAGCAATACCTCATCAAATAATTGAAGTAAAACTTTCAGAGCTGAAGAGACAGGGGTCTTCAGAGACAAAGCTCTTCCCAAGTATCAAGTGGAAAGAGTGACAAGAAAGCGCTATCCACAAAATTATGTAATGAAATTTCAAAAAAAGGATTGTAGAATATATTCTAAAAGTTTCTATAAATAATAATTATCTACAGAAGAAGAAAATATTGACACCAGACTTTTCATCAACACCATAGGATATGATAGGAACAGAAGAAAGCAACTGTACTAAGTTGTGAGATGTAGAATAATTATCTATATAGAATCAAAATAATATGTGACAAAAGCAGGAACAAAAAAGACATTTTTATATCATGGTAGGACTCAGAAATTTTACTGCCCACAGCCTTATTCTTCTGGATAAAAAAGAGAGAGAACCTAAGGGGACACATGAAACACAAAAGGAGGAGTGAACAGAGGAACAAATAAAAGTACTTTATTAATGTAAATAATAGTTGATCATAAATAATAATTTGTAGCTAAATTTCCTGATGATTTAACAAACAAGATGGGGAGTGGCAAGAGCAAAAAGGGAGATAGGTAAAGACATGCTAATAGAAAATGCAAACAAAGTGTTAAAACTTTAGGACTCACAAATATTGGAAGAATGGAAATAAGATGCAGAAATTTCATATTATTAGATTAAAAGTAGTACAAAGAAAATTAATTCAATTCAAAGCAAATATTGATAGTAAAACAATACCAAAACCAAAAGGCATAGTGAATAGGAAACAAAATTAGAACACATTACAATAGATGGTTTGATACCATAACACTTTAAGAAATGAGAAATGTGTACTTTCAGATATTGCTGGTGTGAAGTAAACTGACAAAAATACTGTTAACGATTTTATAAAAATAAAAGGTGTTATTCACAAGAAAGCTGTAGCATTCTTAACAATTTACATACTGAATAACACTATGTTAAAATATTTAAAGCGAAATCTGATAGGAATATGAGAAACTGAAAAATCCACAATAATAATGTGGGACTTTCAGAAACTGATAGGTAAAATAAACAACAAAAAAATTCATCTGATAGATTATTAGTATAAAACATTATGATGCTAGTTTTCCTTAGGGATAATTCAGAAGTATCTATGAAAATTTTAATTGTGCAAACATTTTGACCCAATGGTTCCACTTCTTCAAGTACATCCAAGAGAAATACTGGTACAATGAAGCTTTAGTAGGAATATAATTCAATAAATACTAATTAAACACTTTGGAATAGTATGTATTATTACAACGTGTGAAGGAGATGAATATAACATGGAATCATCTAAAACTAGTTTTGAGTAAAACAAACAATTTCAGAACAATACAAAGAGTAACATCACTCATAAAAAACGTGTGGAAATTAGGAAAAAAGAAGAGATCTTTGGCTTATGTAGAAAGGGATGTTTGGGACCAGGGTAAATATAGGAACGGGAAGAAATATCTTCAATAACTGGATCTCTATCTCAAGTATCCAAGGTTTTAGCTAACAAAAACCATATAAGTGGTAAGTGCCAAAGCTGAATTGAAATTTTGGTTCTCTTCACAGGGAGAAAAGCATTCTGGCTCTTCAATGTAGCTCTCTAAGGGGAGATTAATTACAAACCACATGACAATGCTCAAGAAAATAGTTCCAGGGACCTGGTCATAGCTGCTCCTCAGAAATGGCACAGGTGATTGCAGCCATAGCTCAGAACACTTATGTTGATCCAACTCAAGCCTCAAAATTAATTAGATCTATGAAGTTGTAATACCTCTATACAAATAATGAAGAGAATTAATGAAACCCCTGAGATCTTAATGAATATCTCAGCCAGCATAATGGCATGTGAATACATAAACACACCTAATTGTCTCAAACTTACTGGATTTTCTCCCATTAGATTTTCCATAGGATGTTAAGCCTGTGCATGTCTGGTGCTAAGACATTGGTCTTATATTACAAATGGTCGTAAATCCTGCATAAATAAGCCGTGCTGTACAGAGATGATTCCGGCGTCTGTCATTGTATTTGACCAGCAGGTAACATTCATTCTCTGGTCTTGTATATAAATGTCCTTTGCACTTGTAGTAGAAGCTAATACTTTTTTATATGAACTAGATTCTTATTTATAGACTGCTCATTCATTGCCACTCATTGCTAGATATTTTAACATAAATTATTTCATTTAACATAGTGGCTGTAGGAAGTAAATATTATTATTACTGTAAGACAATTTTCAAAATAAGGAAAATGAGATTTAGAAGGGTAATGTAACTCTTCCAAAATCAGCTGGATAGTAAGTGGCAGACTTGTAATTTATTACAAGAACGTTGAGCTGAAGTGTTATTTTATTTCCAATATGACAATACAAATCATGGCTTGCATATCATAGTGGTGGGCACTCATATTGTGTTTTGAATTCATTTGGGTATTTCATGTATATATTTTCTTTTAAAAATACAGGATTTATTCTAGATTTTTGTTTTTTGAAACTCTGACACAGTCCTTGGATTGATTAATAAAATCAGAGATTTAGCATTCTTTCATTGTATCAAGTTAATTCACATGAAAAATTGATCAAATTGCATTGAATTATTCATCACTGCATAAAGCATGTTTGTCATAGGCAGGTTGACTAAGAATAGAGGACTGCTTGTTACTCACCTGTATATCTTGTAAGAAGATATTTTAAATGTTATGATCTTTCAAAAGTAGCAAATATTCCATTTGGCCATTTGGGGGGCTTATACATGGTCAATTCTGTTCCTCTAGAAAACAATAGCATACCTTATCCTTCAAATGGCAGGCTTCTGATATTTGACAGTGCTTCTGAAGTATTATTTGGTATTTGATAGTATTTTTGTTTTTGTTTCTGTTTTTTTTGTTTATTTATTTGTTTTGATAGGGTCTCACACTGTTGACTGGGCTTGAGTGCAATGGAGTATTCATAGCTCACTGCAACCTCAAACTCCGGGGCTCAAGCTATACTCTTTCTTCAGCCTTTTGAGTAGCTGGGACTACAGGCGTGTGCCAAGATGCCCAGCTAATATATATATATATATAGATGGCTTCAATAGATCCTTCCACCTCAGCTTCCCAAAGTGCTAGGATTACAGGTGTGAGCCACTGCACCTGCCTCTTTTTATTTTCCACCTCTCTGAGATTTTATGGTACCATGGCCTCACTTGTAAACAGAGAATAAAGAAAATTCATTTTTTTAATGCAACATGAACACTGTTTTTCTTTTGACAGACCACTTGAACTTATTATGATTACTGATTTGATTTCCGCCATTGTATTTTGTTCTTTCTATTTAATTTGCTTACTATATACTCACATCGATTTCTACTTTTTTGCTTCCTCTACATTAATTAATTTTTAAAATCCTTCTACTTTTGATACCACTTTGAAAATCATATATTCAATTTCTATCCTCTAACACATCCTTAAACTTTTAAGGTACTACATAGAATTTCAGAAATATCTCTAGCCTTCTCTCAAAAGAAGAATCTTAGAATTCTTTAACTTTGTGGTAGACAGAATTCTAAAGGTGGTCACCAAGATTCCTCTGGCTTGATTTTTCAATCAAACACTAATCTGGATGCTGCTGTGAAGAGATTTTGCAGATGTAATTCAAGTCCTAAGTCATTTCACCTTAAAACATAGAAATTATCTGTATAAACCTGATCAGTCAGGTAAACTCTTTAAAATCAGAGCATTTTCTTTAGTAGCAGAAAAGCAGAGCATTTTCTTTAGTAGAGATAGGAAGTATGGGAAGGAATTGGTGTGTTGCTGCTGGGTTTGAAAATGGCAGGAGCCAAGTGACCTGGAATACAGGTGGCCTCTATAAACTGATAGCCAGAAAGGAAAGGGAGACCTTAGTCCTACAACATGTTGGACTCTGCCAACAACCTGACTGACTGGATTTTGCCAACAAGCTGTATGAGCTTGGAAAAGGACTGTTTCTCAGAGTTTACAGATAATAGCCCAACCTATCTGACACCTTTATTTTTTTTGGTTTGGGACAGAGTCTCACTCTGTTGTGCAAGCTAGAGTGCTGTGGCATCAGCCTAGCTCAAGCAACCTAAAACTCCTGGGCTCAGGTGATCCTCCTGCCTCAGCCTCTTGGGTAGCTGGGACTACAGGCACATGCCATCATGCCAGGCATATATATATAAGTTGTCCAGCTAATTTCTTTCTATTTTTTAAAGTAGAGACAGGATCTCACTCTTGCTCAGGCTGGTCTCGAACTCCTGACCTCAAATGATCCACCCAGCTCGGCCTCCCAGACTGTTAGGATTACAGGCGTGAGGCACCACACCTGGCCTGACACCTTGATTTTAGACTTGTGAGAACCTGAACAGAGAAACCATCTGAACCAACCCAGATTTCTGACCAAGAGAACTGTGAAATTATAAATGAGTATTGTTTTCAGCTGCTAGGTTTGTACTAATTTGTTATGTAGCAATGGAACACTAATGCATATTTCTTTCAAACCACTTCTCTTTTTATGTGTTATTATTTAGATCTTTTTGTTTCACCATTTAAGAAAGTTGAAAAACTTTATTCTTTCAGAGAAGTTTTAGGTTCTAGCAAATTTCAGCAGGAAGTACAGAGAGTCCCATACACTCCCATCCGCACAGAGGTGCAACCTCCCCGCTATTTGCATCCTGGAGCACAGCGGTGCATGTCCCCGGGCTGATCATTAAATTTCCAGTCTGATAATTCCAATATTCCAGCCATATGTGACTCCGGTTTTCATGCTTGATTGGTCTTTTCAAATTGTGTTTTATGCCTTTTATTACACTATGTAATTTTTAAAAGCATAGATGATGTGGTGGATAAAAGTAACTGCAGTAATCAGGCCTTTAGTAATACAGTGGCACAGCGGGGCGGGTGGTGAAGTGTTCTGCAGATCTGTGGTGAGCTCTCAGTGTTCTGTGAGCCTGTGTCCTTGATTCAGAATTTCTCCAGTGCTTCTTGGCCCTCATCCTCATGGACAGGATGGCTGGTGGGGGTGTGGGGGGTGGCTGTGGTGTATTTTCCTTCCCTCAGGTAGGTTTGGCTCTGATATTACCCAAGTAGGTCAGACTCTGGGAAA
>VSMD01011363.1:0-71075 GCA_008750895.1 Mirza zaza | reverse complement strand
AAGGCTGTGGAAACAGCCCAAGTGCCCATCAATCCAAGAATGGATTAATAAAATGTGGTATATGTATACCATGGAGTACTATTCAGCTCTAAGAAACAACGGTGATATAGCACATCTTACATTTTCCTGGTTAGAGCTGGAACCCATACTACTAAGTGAAGTATCCCAAGAATGGAAAAACAAGCACCACATATATTCACCAGCAAACTGGTATTAACTGAGCAGCACCTAAGTGGACACATAGGTACTACAGTAATAGGGTATTGGGCAGGGGGGAGGGGGGAGGGGGGCGAGTATATACATACATAATGAGTGAGATGTGCACCATCTGGGGGATGGTCATGCTGGAAACTCAGACTTGTGGGGGGAGGGGGGAAAGGGCATTTATTGAAACCTTAAAATCTGTACCCCCATAATATGCCGAAAAAAAAAAGTAGAATGTTAGTGTATTGATGTTCTCTTTAAAGCCATGTGTTGTCTGTCTCTAGCTGCTGTAATATTTTTTCTTTCTGTTGGTTTTCTGTAATTTTACCATGATGTTCTTTTTGTAGTTTTTAAAAATATCTATCCTGCTTAGATTCCTAAAGCTTCCTGAATATGTGACTTGGTGTCTTTTTGTTTGTTTGATATATTTTTGAAAATTCCTAGACATTATGTTTTTAAAAAGTTCTTCCTGCCTATTCCCTTTCTCTCTTCCCTTTATGGGACTTTTCACAATATCCTGTGCATCTCTTTTGTACTTTTATATAGGTTTTTTTTATATTTTATTTATATTGTGTGTTAATCTGGATCATTTCTATTGACTTTTAGTCTACCGATGTCCTTTAAAACTGTCAGCTCTACTGTTAAAGGCATCTATTGTGTTCTAAACTACACTTATTTCTCAGTTCAAGAATATTTATTTGGTTTTTCTTATGGAGAACAATTCTCTGGTGAAGCTTACAGTCTTATATTCTTTGAACATATTAATTACTAAATGTGGCCTAGTAGTTTTTCTTAAGTCTGTGTCTGATGACCTCATACCTGCATCCCTGGGAGTCTGTGGGTCATTAAATAAGAGGTGTCAGATTTTGAATCAAAAATGTAGTTTATTATATCTCAAACAAGAAGCAGTACAATTAATCAAAGTATGTGCCTAAACTATCTACACAGTTTTGCCATCTTAATGGTATTCATAGCTTGTTTATGCCAGTGGTGAGGAAGCCTGGAGAGCAAGTGGACATGAAATTGCAAAAGGCGTTTTCCCTGGAAGAAGTGGTCCAAAGCCTGGAAGAAGTGATAGTCAGTGGGTTCAAGGTCTAGTGAATAGGGTGGATGACAGAGTTTCCATGTTCAGCTTCCGTAGTTTGCGCAGCGTTGTTCGTGTGACATGTGGTCCAGCGTGGTCTTGCAAGAGGATCGGCCTGTCTCTATTGACCAGTCTCAGCTGCTTAATCGTAAGCCTCCTCATCATTTTGTCCACTTGGTTGTAGTAGACATCTGCTGTCATTGGTTGACCAGGTTTCATGAAGCTGTAGTGGATAATTCCAGTGCTGGAGCACCAAACAGACGCCATTAGCTTTTGTTGATGAATATTCAGTTTTGGACTGTGCTTTGGAACTTCTTCTTTATCCAGTCATTGTGCCGCACACTTGGGATTGTCAATTTTTCATTACTTGTAACAATACGGAGTAGAAATGGTTTGTCTTTATGTCATGACAGCAAAGAAAGGCAAGCTTCGAGACAGTCTCTCTTCTGATGCTCATTTAATCCATGCAGTACTCATCTATGCAGCTTCTTTACCTTGCCCATTTGTTTCAAATAGTCCAATACTGTTGGAATAGTAACATTAAACCTTCCTGCTAATTCATGCATAGCTTGAGAAGGATTCGCTTCCACTACAGCTTTCAGCTCATCATTATCCACCTTGGTCTCAGGTCACTCACGTGGTTCATTTTCAAGATTAAAATCACCAGAACAGAACTTCTCAAATCATCAATGTATTGTGAGTTCATTGGCCACATCCTTCCCAGACATTTCATTGATATTCTGAGCTATCTGTGGTGCATTGGTTCCACGACAAAACTCTTATTTAAAAATAACAAGAATTTTTAACTTATTAATAGTTTCACAAAAATTGCTCTAAAAAGTTGAAAGATAATCATAAGCCAAAACATGCATTTGAAAGACTGAGGATGTATCCTCACAATAAACATAAAACAAGAAGTGTCAAAAGGAAATATCAGAGATAGCAACTGTCAAACGTAGTACTTAAATAAAGAAATTGGACATTTCATACTTAATAACCTAAAGCTACTTATTTGTTTTCCTCTGGGCCCTTTGTGTTGACATGCTTAGCAGCTTCAGAGTGAATGGTTTACATTGTATTTGGAAACTCACAGAGGCTAGGATCTCTACATTGATATTTTTCAGAAAGGATTTTCTTTGGCTTCTGGAAAGCACTTAGAGTAGGAGTAGTTCAGCTTCACCTGATCAGGGATTGAACTGGCAGGAGCCTGGGTGTCGATCTTTGTATGCTGGTTTCCCTCACTCCTAGGGTGTAATTCTTCAGTGTTCCATACTGAAAGCTTAGAGTGTTTCCCAATGTTGTAGGCTTTGAACTCCAATTTTGATCTCCCCACATAATGAGACTGATGATAGCTCCACTTAGCTTTTCTGCCTCTTGATGGCTATTTTCTGTTAAGCTTTGCTGCTTCTCTACCTATGATACTCATTTCAGGTAAGTTTTAAACCCCAGGAAGAGAGAAGTGGCTCAGACTGTCAAGTCATCCTCTCTGCAATTCCCTTTTTTATAGGATCTTGGCCCCTTGATTCCTGGCTGCCTTGGTAGCTCTGAACTCTACTTCTCATCTCCCCAGCCCTCTAATCCTGCAGCATTAATGAAGCTTTGTTTAGCTTCTAGGCCTTCAGCCATAGGCTTTTGATTTATCTACTGCCTCAAGGGAAAGAGCAGTATAGAATGATGGCTTCTTCTCAGGGAGTTTCTATTCTTTCCAGAAATTTGGCCTCTCCATTCCTGGATGCCTTCATAGGTCTATAATTTCTCCAAATAAATATTCTTTGCATTTGATCTAGCTTTTCTAATTGTTCTCAGCAGAAGTGTTCGCCTTAATCTAGTCCATCATTATAGTAAGCAGAATTCAGGAATAGCTTTTACTCTTTGTAGGAGGCAGCTACATTTGGTAGAGAGCTTGGAACTCAAGTAAAACCTGGAGCTAATCTCCTTCATATCTGCAGGGTCACTGTGAAAACTACAGGCATAATGATATGTAAAATCCAGTAATGACGTGAATAGAGCTGTGCAAATGTTATGGAAATTTTGTTTCAAAAAGCACTGAGGTCTTGGGTTAACAATATGTTATGTTTTTACCTAAAAAGTCTGGGTGTTTGGCACTGGGAGAAGTGTCCAGCACTGGGCTTTCGCCATGTGCTAGGTTCCTTTTTATGAGCTTCCTGGTAATAAACTCTTAGGCCACATTTAGTAACCTCGTAAGGTTCACTAGATCTCCCAGTTTGCCATTGTTTCATTTGACCATAAAGTTGTTGACTTGGGGAAAGGAAGGAAAAGAGACCAATTTTTAGTCTTTTAAAAGATGAACATTTTGTTTTCCCATAATTCTCGGGAGAGTGGAGGAGTTTTGTGAGGGGACAAAGCAGACCAAACATTTTAGCTGTCACCTCCACGGTTCTTTTGGTCATCTCCCTGCTCCCTTTCACCAAGCTTGACAGAAGTTATTTTCTAAGCCGCTTAAGCTCAGATAAAGCAGAAATGGCTTACATGCTCTTGGTCCAGCTTTGTTCCAGAAACGTTTTGTGGATCTTCTTCTATTTTAATTTAAAATTTATGTGCTTAGGGGATGTTGTGTAACCTTTTCAAGACTAGATTTCTACCTTATAGCTTAGACACAAAGGACAGTAAAATAATGGACCTTCAGAACTGCCGGGGTGCAAAGAGATTTGGCACATTCTCCTGATTTTATAGATTAGAAAACTGAGGCCTGTTCAAAGGACTACCTCTTGAGCCTCCATAGATCTCTAGTTTGGTTTCCTTGGCAGGATGGTATAGCAGAAACCTGGGTTCAAATCCTGACTCTGCCACTTAACTGGGTATGATCTTATGGAGAGCTTTAATGTCTTTGAGTTTTGGTTTTATCCCCTCTACAAGGATAAGGAGAAGAATGAGAATGGTACCCACCTTTCACTGAGAATTACACATAATGTATATAAGTCACCTAGCCCATGGCACCATTAAATGGTGCTAAAAAGATTGAGCAAATATTTATTGACTCTGGCCAGACTCTCTGATGGGAATGTGGTTATATCTTTGAGGAGGTGGCCATAGTCTAGCAGTGATCTCTTTACTAAGTTCATAGGGATTCTAGTCTTTTATTTCAAGTACTTTTATTTCACACACAAAATTCAAACCTTGAAGTCAGAACCCTGAGAACAAGGGCTTATGACCTATTTCACCTGCAGCTTTATTCTGTCTTGCATTATTGCTCCCAGCAGGCCTCTACTGATCTTCACTAAGGTGTTCACCATGGTAACTGGGAAATATCCTCCCTGTCTGGATTGGGAGATGATAGACTGCCTGTTTAACAGATGCAGAATGGAGATGCAGCATGACAGCCTGTATTGTCATGCATGGAGTTTGGGGTTTTGGTTTGGCTTTCAGACATGCCAGAAGTGTGTTGATGTAGTGGCATGGTGCTCAGCTGATGTTGTCTCCATTAGAAGCTCACATTTGTTTTCATGGAAGACCCTGGGATCTTTCCAGAGGCCAGTTGCACCTGTGCATTCCAGTGTCTTGGACACGTCCAGGGCCCCAGGTGCCTCCTGTGGCATCAGAGCTACCTTTGTGTTGTGTTGAAGCATCAGGGATGAATGCAGGTATTTCTGAAACTAGCAACACTGTTGGCGTCCAGTCTGGAGAGACTTGACTCTTTTGTGTGTGGCTTTTGTTCCACAACAGGTGATTCTGTTTTCCCCGATCTTTGTGAAGCCTGAAGGGCTAATGATTTCTATGCAGAATTTGAAAATTTTTGAAAAGTTAAGAAACCTTTATGGAGTTTGTTATTCATTCTCACTTCTTTTCTTCTCTTACTCTATTTTGCTTATGTGGTGGTTATTTGGTTATAAACATGCCAGTTTTCCTGCTGAGTATCAGTTGCCTTGGCAAGCTTTTTATATAACGCACCGTATTTACTGTTCTAGGACCCATTTTTGAATATCTTGTTTGGAGCACTCATTTCAGTAGAGAGGGAAATTGTAATATTTGGACACTTGTGGATTACAGAGGACTCTTTTCCCTTCTCATATTATTGTTACTTCTTGTCATCTGTTTTTTACCACTTCAACATATGGTGCTTCTAAATAACCCAGAGTAGAAGAAGGCTCCATCATGGAAAAATGTTATGCAAGTAGGAAACTTTACCTAGGTAAGTTTAATTTTAAGAAAAAAAACAGAAAGGAAAAAGAAAAGAAAGAAAAGGAAAAAACAGAGGCCACTCACAGTGCTGACTATTAAGTCAGCTTAATTTTTTTCCCCCTGTGGTATAAGTATTTTAGAGCTATTAGTGTTACTAGTTTCTGGTCCTAAAACCAGACATGAATCTAAAAGACATCATAGTTTTATTATAGGGAAATTATGCCAGATTTCATTGTTTACTTCATTCTTGCCAGTAGAGTATTCCTGGCTGCTTCTTTGAGCTTCCCAAAAGACCAAGATCTGAGAGTCTGTACAATTCTCCTCTCTGACTTACCTTACTCATATCTGAGAAAATGTTTCCTAAATCTCATAAGAATTATGTAAGGCAATACATGTTTAAATTGGTAAATTGTGAGGGTCATTAATTTCTGAAATGGCTTAATAATTTTGTAGATAATTTCAAAGAACATAACTATGATGTATGAATGAAAAGCTCATCTTAGCATGTAAATAGTTTCTGAGCCAGAGTCAGACACAGGGGATTCTAAAGGCAAACTCTGTTGGACTCTGTGGGGGACAGGTTGCAAATGTTGAGCTTCATTAAGCATGTTATACTTACAGCTCAAGAAATGCAATAAATTTGTATGAGAGATTATTCAGGCCACATGTCACCTCGATAGTCTTATAAAATTCCTTTTATCTTGCCAAGGAATCTATATTTGACATTTTTATTTCAACAATATTTTATATAGGTAGAGCTAGATAAATCTCTTTGCAAAAGAAAGAATTATAAATGCTAATTTGTTTAGCTGAGTTGAAACTGTTTTTTGGTGATGGTTAATAGGACAAAATACATAAAGATTAATTAAATGATCTAAAATTTCCAAGCTTCTTTTTAATCATGTAAATTGAATCTGTTGCCAAAAGATATCCAGCTCCGGTAAACATGATGAATGGTGATGGGGACACATGGGGACTTGGATGGACTCCATTTCTGGGTTCTGCATGAGCATGTTGGCCACAGGCTGCGGCTTACAAAAATTATCCACTCTGCCAACACGTAAGCCAGGGATCGGTGGTCACTGGTTTCTTGTGTTGTCTTTAGGGAGCCTCCACAGTGAGAGGACAAGGGGACACGCTTGGTTGCTGGGGCTAGTATCACTAGGAAATGGGTGGCTCAGATGCCACAGTGCCAGATATCTGGGTGTTTCTCTTTGGTGAAATCCAATGTACCTTGGTCAGGGATAAGAAATTCTTAAGCAGGAGGTAGAAAGCCTACCTTCTGGCCCTCACTCTGCCAGCCAGCCACATGGAACCATAGAGCCACCACCTGTGAGGTGGGGGCAGTGTCCCTTATTTACTTGTCAGGGTAAATGTGAGGAGCTCTTTGAAGGGATGATTGTCAGAGTTCTTGAAAAATCTTTAGCAGTATGTTAGTTAATATGTTGGGTGATTCATCAAATACTCTGTCCTCATCTGTCGAAGACACAGGCTCTGTCCTGGGCCAGCCTTGTGAGCAAGAGGCTCACACATACATGTAACTGATGCTTAGTCATGTTGTAAGAATGCTTTTAGATGCTGCTGGGTTGCCACTTTGGAGCTGAAAAGGAGTTTTGACCAGTTTGTTCACCCATATATTTCTAGTGTGTAATAAAGTATTTGGCATGCATTAGGTGGTTTTACAAAAATTGGTTGAATGGATGATTTTCTCAAGCATTTTAGTTAGTAAGTAATACATGATCTTGTCAAGGCCAGGGTTATAGGCTTCATGGTTGTGGAGACACGTGCATCGTGTTCCATTCCATGGAGGCAGACAGCTGCTTACTGTCAGACAGCTGCAAGGAGAACGGAAGGAATGGTCCTGGTGCAGGGTGGAGGGAGTTCGCGAGAACTCGGGCCGCATGGCTGAGACTGTAGCACTGGATGTGACCCCTTGCCCTGGCCTAGCTGGGGCTGCTTGTTCCTACGTGGCATAGCTGGGCTCCACCCCCAACTCTTGGGTCCACTGCCAGTTATCCAAGCATAGGCATGTTTCACAGGAATGACCTCTGTGGCCTTGGGGTAGCCTCAGCTGTGTGAACACATGTATATGTGTGTATATACTGTGTGTGTGTGTGTGTGTGTGTGTGTCTGTATGCTATATATATGTTGCAAGGTGTGCTGTGTATATCTGTCCAACATGAAGAACTCAGCTACAGAGTCAAACAGATGGATGGGTGTCTTTTTCCTCATTCACACCATTTTTCTTCTTAGCACTTAGCGCCAACTGGTATTTTTATATTCCATCCCTCTGAGCCCTGGAATAGCAACTCTGTGAGAACAGGGCTTAGCATTCACCCTTGTGTCCTCGGGCCTAGACCAGCCTGGCACAGTGTGGAATGAATGAATGAATGGTGGATGAAGCCGTTAAGTGGGAGCATCAGAGCAGTTATCCACACACTGTGGACTCTAGATGAGACGTTACCGGTTTGACAAGGGTGAGCACCACATGAAGGGCAAGAAAGGAAATGCATGCCACAGTGACAGCTCATCCTAAGGCACAGAGCCTCCGGACACCCTAGCTAGACACATTCTGAGTTCATACTTTTAAAGGCTGCCTTGCCTTTTTGGCTTCTGTGGCCTCCTGTACCTTGGGAAACACATCCAATGACATAGCCCTGGTAAAGTAGCACAGTACCTCTTTGTGCTCCATTTTCTAAGGCACTGTAGGAATGTTCATTCTTTGGGACAGAATTCTTATAGCATTAGGAAAATGAGCAATTTGGACATAGTGGATGACTTGGCAATGGCAGTCTAATCCAAGGAGGAGTTGTCTGCAAGCTAGAGATCTGGATCCCTTCTCAGCTCAAAGAGCAGTTGGGAATCATTAAGCATGGAGGATTTAAGGCCTCTGTTTGATCATAATACAGTTTTCAATTGTCTTGTAGAGCTGCGTTAGATGGGAATTGAGGACAAAGGATGGGTTGACTATTGGTAACAATAAAACAAAGCAGGTTTTCATGAACATTAAAAAAAAATACCTGCTCTTCCAGATCTTGTTTTTTAATACCATTTTAAAATAAAAGGAACTAGGAGAAATGGCTTATTCTAGGACTGGGGCAGGGAATTTATAAGATGAGCCCAGAGCATTTGTAGTGTCTTAAAGTAAGGAGGTGCTCAAAAAAACGGACAAAACCCAATGACAAGTGTACGCCAGAGAGACATAGGAGTCAACTGAAAAAGCTTCCAATAGCCAAAGCCAGAACAGTTTGAGCAACAAAATAAATAAGGTAGCATTAGATTGTAACACAAATATTCATGATATGTATAAATGGGAGAATAGTAGAAAAATCTCCCATGCAACAGAATTCCAAATAGTTTATGTAGCTATTGTGCCTTCAAGGAGGTGGAACATAAATCCCACTCCTAAAGTGTTGGCTGTACATTGCGACTTCCTTCCAAAGAGTGCAGTATGGACAAAAGGTGTGTGTGGGGGTAACTTTACAGTGGAGAAACCTGACAGCCACCACCTCAGCCAGGTGATCACAGTTAACTTTGACAGTGTTAAGTCATGTCTATAGTGAATACCCTTGACAAGATATGATGAGAATGGCACTGTACCTCTGTGGTCGTCCTCCCCCAAACCTATAACCCCAGTCTAATCATGAGAAAAACATAAGAATAAATCCCATTTGAGAGACAATCTACAAAATACCTGACCGGCACTCCTCAAAACAATACTCACGAAAACAAGGAAAGTCTAACAAAAGCTCTCACAGACAAGAGGAGCCCAAGGAGACATGCCAACTAAATGTAATGTGATATCCTAGATGAGATCTTGAAACAGAAAAATGACATTAAGTAAAAATTAAGGAAATCTGAATAAAGTATGTAGTTTAATTAATTATAATGCATTAAAAGAAAAAATCAAACAACCCTATCAAAAAGTGGGCAAAAGACATGAACAGAAAATTTTTCAAAAGAAGACAGAATGATGGCCAACAAACTTATGAAAAAATCCTCAACATCTCTAATCATCAGGGAAATGCAAATCAAAACCACAATGAAATACCACTTATCTCCAGTGAGAATGGCCTTTATCAAAAAGTCCCCAAACAACAAATGTTGGCGTGGATGTGGAGAGATAGGAACACTTATATACTGCTGGTGGGACTGCAAACTAGTACAACATCTGTGGAAAGCAATAGAGATATCTCAAAGAGATACAAGTCGATCTACCATTTGATCCAGCAATCTCATTACCCAAAAGAACAAAAGTCAGTCTATAAAAGACATCTGCACTCAAATGTTTATTGCAACACAATTCACAATTGCAAAGATGTAGAAACAACCCAAGTGCCCATCAATACATGAGTGGATTAATAAAATGTGGTATATGTATACCATGGAGTTTTATTTAGCCACAAAAAACAATGGTGATCTAGCACCTCTTGTATTTTCCTGGATAGAGGTGGAACCCGTATTACTTAAGTGAAGTATTCCAAGAATGGAGAATCACGAACCACATGTACTCACCATCAAATTGATTTTAACCGAACAACACTTAAGTGCACATATAGGAATAACGGTGAGGAGGGGATGGGTATATACATACATAATGGGTGCGGTGTGCACTGTCTGGGGGATGGACATGCTTGGAGCTCTGACTCGAGGGGAGAGGGGGGCAAGGGCAATATACGTAACCGAAACATTTGTACCCCTGTAATATGCTGAAATAAAAAAAATGATAATGCATTAATATTGGTTCATTAGTTGTGACAAATATACCATGCTAATGTAAGAGGAAACAATGGGGGAAACTGGGCATGGGATATGTGGCAACTGTCTGTATTATCTTAGCAATGGTTCTGTAAATCTAAAATTATTCTAAGATAAAGGGTTTATTAAAAATACCTACTGAAGTAAACTCTGGATTTATTGTCACTTTTGATTGAACAGCAGGATGCCAGTCAGCATGCCAATATATGTTCTGTGGATGAAAGTTGAAGGGCAGTTGACCTTACCTCAACAAATAAAAACTCTGGGCCGGGCGCGGTGGCTCACGCCTGTAATCCTAGCTCTCTGGGAGGCCGAGGTGGGCGGATCGTTTGAGCTCAGGAGTTCGAGACCAGCCTGAGCAAGAGCAAGACCCCACCTCTACTATAAATAGAAAGAAATTAATTGGCCAACTAATATATATAGAAAAAAAAAATTAGCCGGGCATGGTGGCACATGCCTGTAGTCCCAGCTACTTGGGAAGCTGAGGCAGCAGGATTGCTTGAGCCCAGGAGTTTGAGGTTGCTGTGAGCTAGGCTGACGCCACGGCACTCACTCTAGCCTGGGCAATAAAGTGAGACTCTGTCTCAAAAAAAAAAAAAAAACTCTGCACAGATCCTATCAGGAATATGGTCAATTCTTGCCAGGGTCAACAGGTGACTCTTCAAATAATGCAAAGCTTGTTCGAAATACCATTGCTCCACGTGGGCCAAACCAAATAGGCCATACAACACAGTGGCCAAGCCACACTGCCCTGGGTTCAAATCCAGCCCTGCGGCATAATAGCCAAGGGATTTTTGTACAACTGGTTTATACTCTGAACTTCAATTTCATCAATAAAATGAATATCATAGTATATCATATTATCATTGGCAGTTTTGAGGATCACATGAGGGTGATAATGTATGTAGCGCACTCAGCACAGTACTTGGTACTCATTAGCTGTTCCGTAAATGGCAGCTGTTGTTATTGCCAATAACTTCTTTTTTTAACATGCAAAAAACATTCCACGAGCAGAGGTCTAATGATTCTGCTGAATGGCAGTAGATGATGCCAGTGGCTGCTCTGGTCTGATTTCAAGTGTAGGAGGATGCTCTTCCTCTGCAAAATGTCCGTTATCAACACCCCTAGTCCCCCCCCCCCCGAAGAATTAATTGCGTTGAATAATTTGTTAAATATGACCATATCTCTTTCAAGCTGCTCACGCCCCCAGGAGGAATAACACATCTGGTGCGAAGGGGCTTGCAAGGTTTGCGGTGTGGGGAGCCTGGGAGCAGTCAGGACAGAGGCTTGGCAGGGAGACAGGAGTCCGGAGGGGAGGTGAAGACACCCTGCTACTTCCCAACCCCCAGATCTACCTATGGACGGCCTGTTGCCATTTATGTAAGAAAAGTTAGTATTTTGTACTCCCTGCTAATCTAAGTATCCATGCCGTTTGGATTTATCTAACTTGTACAAAGGAAATATAGGTCAAAAGCATTTTTATGGATGTACATGGTAAAGATTGATCTTTTCCCAAGCAGCTGGATCTCTGGAACTTGACTTTTATGAGGAGGAATGCTAGTTGACCCACCAAGATTTCATTTAATGTGTTCAACTTTTTAATTGCCTTTTTTCTGCCTCTCAGGATTTATTATGTCAGTATCATTCACTCCACTCGGATAAAAATCCAAGCTTTTCTGTTGTCAGCATGTACCACCGAGGTGTTCTGACTTTGGCTCAGTTTCCCCTTGGCTGCATTTTCCATGTCTTTCCCCCCTTTTATTCCAGGATTTCCCCACAGTTACGTGAGTTCACCAAGTTCTGTAGGTAAACAAATTTAGGGAAAAAATGGTTCCATGGGTAAATAAATTTAGGAAATGTGAAACCAAGTTAAGCAGGTTTCTTTACTGCAGGACTTTTCGGAGCCTTGGTTTTGCTGGTGTGTTTGTGAGTCACTGTGAGTGTGTGTGGCATGGCCTGTCTCTAGACTCCCGTGAAACCCATCTTCTTGCAGCAGTTCTTGATGCTGAGGGATTAGTGTTCTGAGGCACACACTTGAAAACATGGTTCCATGCTATTTTCCAATGTCTTCACACTCATCAGACTTGCCTTTCTATGTCTCCAAGTTGTCTGTAGCATAATTTACATATTATTAATTTTTTTCCTTCATATTATTCCCCCTCACCCCTGCAATATATGTTTGTAATTTTTCCAATAGCATGGTTGAACCTCTGCAGAACTTTGGGTTTTATTTTAGTCACATAATCTCCTGTATTGGTATTGAGTTATTAGTGAGTTGTCAATCACCTGTACATATTAAGGAGGCAGAAGCAAATTGTTGCTGAACCCAGAGGTGGAGCAAATCATCTCAAATGATGATGCAAAAAAATCCAATTTCGGTCCTGTAATTGCTTTCTTATGGCAGTCCCACTATGTGGACTTATTTTAACAGAAAAAAAATTTGAAAGACAATGCACTTGCTAAGATACTTTCTTCTGTCATCATAGAGCTTCTTATTATTGGGGAAAAAATAGTAAATCTCAAGTCATCCAGTTTTTGTGGTGTCATTTTTTATATACGACAGTACCTGGTCGAAAAGTGGATACAATTAAGCAAATCTATCCTATTTTTCCTGAGAAAAGGAAAAAGGACACAAAAGGTCATTCCCAATTTAAGTCTAAATGATGAAAATAGAGGCTTTGCAAGAGCTGTGGAGAAGACCCCTAAACAGAAGGCAGTTATCTCCCTAGTGCAGTTTGAACTGCCTGTGATGGGGACCAAGTGAGACATGGTACAGTGATTCAAATCAACTCTTTCTCCTTCTGTAGGTCAAGGACATTAATTTCCTTATACCTCCAAAGATGTTGTTTACTAAAATCATAACCCATAGCACTAATAAACTCATTTGCAGGCTATAGATCATTTAATATTTTATTTATTAGCAACATGTACATAAGCAGATGTTTATTGTTATAAAATGTAAACATACTGTGAATGTGATGCCCATAAATTTGTTATCTTCTTAATGCTTGACAAAATATTATTTAATATATCGAAAGGAGTGAGTGTCTGGGCCTATGGCTAAAATATAGGACATAAAGCAGTATTGGACAGTAATTTTTTTTTTTTAATTATTTCAGAGTATTATGAGGGTACAAATATTTTGGTTACATAAATTGTCTTTGCACCACCTGACAAGCGTGCCCATCCCCCAGATAGCATGCACTGCATCTGTTAGGTATGGATTCACCTATCTCCTCCTGACCCCCCCAACCTGCCCAACACCCTATGAATGTTACTTCCCATATGTGCACATTAGTTTTGATCAATTAGTACCAATTTGATGGTGAGTACATGTGGTGTTTGTTTTTCCTTTCTTGTGATACTTTGCTTAGTAGCATGGGCTCCAGCTCCATCCAGGGTAATACAAGAGGTGCTAGATCACCATTGTTTTTTGTTGCTGAGTAGTACTCTATGGTATACATATGCCATATTTTGTTAATCCACTCATGTATGGATGGGCACCTGGGTTGTTTCTCCATCTTTGCAATTGTGAATTGAGCTGCTAAAAACATTTGAATGCAGATGTCTTTTTTATATAATGTCTTTTTTAACCTTTGGGTAGATACCCAGTAGTGGCATTGCTAGATCAAATAGTAGTTCTACTTTTAGTTCTTTGAGGTATCTCCATACTACTTTCTATAGAGGTTGTACTAGTTTGCAGTCCCACCAGCAGAGTACGAGTGTTCCTATCTCTCCACATCCACGCTAACATTTGTTGGTTTGGGACTTTTTCATAAAGGCCATTCTCACTGGAGTTAAGTGGTATCTCATTGTGGTTTTGATTTGTATTTCCTTGATGATTAAAGATGTTGAACATTTTTTCATATGTTTGTTGACCATTAGTCTATCTTCTTTTGAAAAGTTTCTATTTCATGTCTTTTGCCCACTTTTTAATTGGGATTGATTTTTTTTCTTGCTGATTTTCCTGAGTTCTGTATAGATTCTAGTTATCAGCCCTTTATCGGATGTGTAGCATGCAAACATTTCCTTCCATTCTGTAGGTTGTCTATTCGCTCTACTGATTGTTTCTTTGGCTGTGCAGAAGCTTTTTAATTTGATCAGGTCCCATTTATTTATTTTTATTGATGCTATGATTGCCTTTGGGGTCTTCTTCATAAATTCGTTGCCTAGGCCAATGTCTATACGAGTTTTTCCAATATTTTCTTCTAGATTTCTTATGGTTTTGTGCCTTAGGTTTAAGTCTGTTATTCATTGTTGAGTTGATTTTTGTGAGAGATAAGAGGTGTGGATCCTATTTCAGTGTTCTACACATGGCTATCCAGTTTTCCCAGCACCATTTATTGAATAGGGATTCTTTTCTCCAGTGTATTTTCTTTTATGGGGGGCCACCCCATGTGAGCATGCCACAGCAGCTAGGAACCACTCTGCACTCTCACCCCTGATCTGCCCCTGCGGGCACCCACAACTGGCGAGACTGATTCACAAATATCCTCTCTGTACCCCTAAGTGATGCAATCGTGTTCTCAGTGTACAGGCCCTGGCCTGCAGGTCCATCCCCCAGGCCCAGGAGATTAATCCCTGAGCATGCCAGGGAGAAGGATACTGGTCCCAAGTCTCTCACAGGGTGTCTAAGCTGGCTCCATGTCCCTCCGCCTCGGGGTGTGTCCTGCTCTGCTGGAGTCGCTGGGCAGACAGCACCAGGGCGCGTCGGCGGGCAGGGAGCTCACGGTCCGAGCACCCCTCAGACTCCTGCAGGACCCCAAAAGGAAATGTCTGAGCCTGTTTCCTGTGGAAGCCTCTGTGCAGTGGTTCAGTAGTTACTCTCTACACCTGTGGGTTGAGGAGGGGACGGGGAAAGAAAGAGTCTAGGTGGAGGAACGTCCACCCTCTGGTTGTTTCCAGCCCTCTATCCGAGAGGCAGTCACACAGTGATCAGGCTCGGGAGTCACACAGATCACCTGGGGCCCACCGGACCCCTGTGGCTCCAGCCGTCTGAGCCAGAGTTGGGAAATGTATGTGTGGGGACAGTGTCTGCCGTGAGGCTTGGGTCTTTGGGCGGGAGGCACCCTGGGCGGGTCTGGGGGCCTGATGCCCTGTGCTCGAGAAGCTCTCCACTCTCTCTCTGGCAGAGCAGTGTCGGGGCTCACGGCGGCAGAGGCGCTCCAGAAGCTCAGGAGCCCCAGCAGTTCGAGATGCGAGGGAGGGGAGTGTTAGCAGATCCGCCTACCCTCTTGCTGGTCTCTGAGCCTCTCAGCGCTTGATCCCCACCGATGCCTTTCTCCTTTCAGTTCTGCTCCACAGCCTCTTCCTGCGGAGTCTCCTGTGCGTGCAGGCACCCTTCCTTTATACAGCGCTCCAACCTCTGTTGTCTGTCTTTTTGTTGTTTCTTTTTTGTCTAAAACTTCTTCTTACAGAGACGCTCTGGTTGGTGGTGTCTTTGGTCACTGTCTTGCTCCAGACGGATAGCAATTATTGAGTCAACTAAATCCCAGCTCTGGGGCAGGACTTGGCTTGGAGTATGTATGGTCAAGGCCTTCCAAAGGCTTCTGAAGAACAGAAAAATATAGAGACTGAATTTTTGAGATGCTTTGCTTTCAAAGCCTATTGGCGAGAATGCAGTAATTGTATTGGTTAAATGTGGAAACAAATCAATTACTAAATATTTATAGGGTGACCACTATCCCATAGGAAGGATATAGAGCAATGAACCTAACTCTTCCAGCCTTTACAGATTTTATAATTCAAATGGAGAGATGAGATATAAACTCATGGACAAAGTTCAATAGCTAGTGCAGAAATCAAAGAGTGCTGAAGCAGCCCAGGTTTTCAATAACTGCATTTGCGGTTCAAGCCAAAAGTGCTGGGTCAGAAGAAGGAAGATCACTTTGTTCCTTAGGGGTTCGGGAAGGACAAATGTGGCTCTACTAGTTGCCATGGTTGAGAATCATAACTTCATTTCCTGAAAAGGAGACAATCTAGTCTTGCTCAAAATACTAGCCAAGGAGGTAGTAGGGGGTGGTGGGTAAATATCAGGGCTTCAGGTACAACCTATGTGGAATTTTGAGCAAGTTATCTGAGTCTCTAATCCTCTCTTTACTCATTATTTAAATAGACATAGTTAAAATATAATATAATGTGACTACAATAACTTCCAACCTAGTTTCTATGAGAATAAAATCAGACAGTACTTTAAAAATAAAACCACTTAACACTAGGCTAGGTACTTTGTAAAGTCTCACTAAATATCAGCTGCTATAATAATCACTGCAAACACCTGTGGAAACTTACTTGGGGCTAGGAATTAAGTTTGTAGTGTAGAGAATCGTGTAAAGAACTGAATTTCTAATTTTAAAATATGAAATATCCTTTTGGCTTTTATGCCAGCATTATCTGGGGTGGTCCAAGATCTAAAAGCGTCTTTCTAAGTAAGAGGAAATTTTGAATACTCAACCCATTGAGATAGGAGAAGAGCATTGGCTGGCAATGGTCTTATTTAGGTGGATTTTTTTTTAAGTGAAAACAGTGCTAGACTGGGACCACCAAGGGTGCTGGCAGATCCTGTTGGCTGGTTGTTGGAGGTTAGAAACTCAGCAGTAGGGTTTAAAGATCAATGATGACTAGCACGTCTGTTTTGTTCCAACCTCCCCACGAGAACAGTAATTACTGGATATAATAATGCTTGTCAAAGGCGGTTACTGAAAACCGTCTGCTGCTTCAGCATAATCAGAATGACATAAGTTGCAGGATGGTTTTCCTCAGGAGAGGCACCCTCTCAGAATGCTAAGCAGGTGAAGTGAGTGGGTGTGGATCAGCAGCCGGGAGGGCGTTTCCCTCTAGCACATGAGAGGAGAAAGGAAGTAGGAGGAGGAAGAATGTGACTTACCTGGTTTATGGTTCATGATGTGAGTCTCTGAATTGATTTCAGGGTCTTCATTCTTCTCAGCTGCTGGTTTTATAGGGACACTTGGAGGAGCCACAGCAGAGTGAAGGCTGGCTTTCCCCTTAGAAACTTTGGAGCAGTTGTCATACAGTTCACTTGGAAATATCTTGGAAAAGAAATACTTAAACAACAACAGCAACAACAACAACAAAACCCAAACCTTATGACCCAGTTTCAGTTAAATCAAAATATGTTATCATCCAATTCCCTGAAAAGTAGTTATCTAAAAATAAAGTCTGGAGGTTTTATTATTTTGTCTACTTTTGCTTTCTTTTGGATGACCTTAAAATGGAACTTGCATCCAGTGGCATATGGGCCCAATAGCCAAGAGCTGGCTGGCTCCCTTGGAGTCATTCTGTATTTTTGCTTTTATTTGCTGCCAGACATTCAGTCTAAGAGAAATCTCAACATTTATCTAGAAAATCTCAGTGCTGAGTTGCATGCTCTTGTCTAGGTGACCGTGACTGCTGGGCACTGTTATAAGCAACCCCCAAGCAGAGTTGCATATAGTCCTCATAGCACACTGAGAGGGTGGTTCTATTACCATCTCTGTTAGAGATAGAAAAACTGTAAGCTAGGTGTGTTGCCATGGCTACCCAGCTCGTAAACTGTGGAGCTGGGATTCAAACCCAGGCCATCTGGTTCCAGATTCCACAGTCTAAGAAAGTCTATTAATCATCAAGGGAGCTTTTAGGTAACTTTGAGATGAAGACATGAATTGCAGAGCAGAGTCTGAGCAAACTGGGTCTTACGGAGACCAATTTGGGTATCCCAACTCAAATTGCATGGGAGACACTGTTGGCTGGCGTATTACCCACGTGCTGACTCACACAGCTGATGTCGCATGGAGGTGAGAGGTGGTGGGTGTGATGCTGAGCTGGCAGTGTCTAAGAAGCTCCTGGGCATAGGGCTCCAGAGTGGGACAAGGATTAAGAGCTTATTATGCTTTGGGGTCACATGCACCCAGCTTCAAATGCTGAGTTTTGGTAGTGGTAGCTGGTAAGTAGTTCCAACACTTGCTTCTGGTGGGGCCTTGGGCAGGATACTTGGGAAAGTTGAAGTAACTTGATTTTTCCATCTAAAATATGATGATAAGAATACCCAAGAAATAGGGGTGCTGTGAGGATTGAGAGAAAGTATGTATACTAGTCCCCCTTATCCAAGGGGGATACATTCCAAGACCCTCAGTGAATGTCTGAAACTGTGGATAGTACCAAGTGCTAATATATACTAAGTTTGCCCCTATACATATAAAACTATGTAGCTTAAACTATAAAGTTTAATTTATAAATTAGGCACAGTAAGAGATTAACAACAATAACTAATAATAAAATAGAACAATCATAACAGTATATCAGCATCACTACTCTTGTGCTTTGGGGCCATTATGAAGTCAAATAAGGGTTACTTGGACACAAGCATTGTGTACCTTGACAGTTAATCTGGTCACTGAGGTGGCTACTAAGTGACTAATGGGCAGGTAGCAGGTGGACGGCATATACAGCAAGACTACACTGGACAAAGGGGTAGCTCACATCCTGGGCAGGATGGGAGCAGGACAGTGTGGAATTTCATCATGCTACTCAGAAGGGCATGCAGTTTTAAACTTATAAATTATTGATTTATGGGACTTTTCCATGTAATATTTTTGGACTGAGGTTGACTGCAGGTAGTTGAAACTGTGGAAAGCAAAACCATGCTCCAGGGGAGACTACTATAAAAGTTTCAGCACAGGGCATGGAACATATTATATTAAGTCCCTGGTGGAGGTGGTTGCTTTTGTTTTGTTGTTGCTACTCAGGCAAAGAGAGAATTTTGAAGATAATGGACAGTAAAGCACCTTTAACTCCTTGTCGAAATATGGAAGTGCTCTAGAATTTATTCTTCTCAATAGCAGATATACAGTGGGGAACTGAAGCGCAGGTGAACTGCATAGCCAGCTTCAGGAGTTAGCCTGAATCCCCAAGTCCAGACCGTAAACCAGGCGCCCCTGATTCCAGATGTCCGAGATTGTGCCCGTCTCCAGCCCTCCACTCCTCGGCCTCCCAGCGTGTGTCCCTTCTCCCTGTGTCCTGGTGGAGTGCTGGACACCTGAGGCTGGAAGATACCCAGAAAGACAAGGTGTGGTGTGGGAGACCTGAGATCCAGTGGGCTGCCAAATGTTTGGCCAGTGCCAGCTGATGCCAGAAGAGTCAGCCAAGATTGGATGGGCGCTCTCGACTACGTTCAGTGGTTAGTCTTCTGTAGGGTCACATGTTTCTCAGATTATTTTAAGCACTGTTTTTTTTTTCCTGTTTATTACTTTCCTGATCTTAAAGCCAAGTTGGTGACCCATATCCACTGCTTGGAAGCCAAGTGGGGCTAGGACCGAAAAATGAAGGCTTGGTTAGTGTTCACATGTCATTTACATTGCAGTACAAATGGTAGTATTCTCTTTGTTATACTCATTCCTAAGGCTAGTGAAGCATTTGATAGTTCTTACTAAAAACACTCCTTAGCTGATAAGAATTAAAAGGGAGAAAATCAAACAAACGAATAAAATCCCCTCCCTTCCACACATAAAGCACCCTGGAGGACTCTGGGCCTTGGAGTAGAGCCGCGTGATTTTCTGGCTCCAGACCTCAGACTTACAACAGCTGAGCAGAAGGTGCTTGTGTACTAACTCAGCTTTGCCACTTTTCAGCAGTGTGACTTTGGACAAGTTGCCAATCCCCCTGAGCCTCGTTTTCCTTAGCTCTAAGTGGATAATGATACCTGCCCTGCTTTCCTCCCTGGATGAATGTGGAGATGGAAATTCAAATGTAACCTTCCCAAACTGTACAGTGGTCGTCTGTAGCTGGTGAGGTTCCTGGCGGGTACACTGCCACACAGCCTGTCCTCTGCCGGAGACAGGACGACCTGGCGATAGTGCCTTCTCCCTCACAGCCTCACAATGCCCCCAGTCCTTCGTAGCCACCAGCGCTGTTGGGAGGACGAGAGAAGTCCCGGCGTCCACACCCCGCCCAGCACAAGCCGTGGAGTGAGCGCTGAGCCATGAGAGTCTCCTCCCCTCTCTTTTAGTAAGAGTGGCCCCGGTGGCTACTCGTGAGGGTTTGGGACATGCCCCGAACCTGTGCCCGGAAAGAGCAGCTGAGGAGCCACAGTAGCTGGCGTTGCAGGTGATTTTGGGAAGGTTGTTTCCTCCTAGACTTTAAACTAATAGCAGTTAGTTGGGTGAGACTGGGTATGTGCAAACTGCCACCTGTGAAACGCAGCAGTGTCTGCTGTTTGCCTTTAAAAGTCTCATTTTTGTTGAAGACTTTCTGGCTGGTGAGTTCCCTGGGACGGGGCCAGGGTCACCACTGTGGCTCCAGGGTCTGGGGTAGTGCCTGGCTCATACATAGTAAAGGCTTGTTGACTGATTGGCTGAAGGAAGGAAAAAAAAAAAAAGAAGCATGTACTGTATGTGCTGGCAGTTTTCAAAGTAGTTGTCCACATCTAGCATCCAATCTTGAGTGTGTGCTGAGATCACCTGTAGAAGTGTTTACCAGACATTTTAAAGTTTAAATCAAGCAACAATTTGAAAGACTTTAATTTCATTGTAAGCAATAATATACTTAAAATCATGCGTTTAAAGTGCTATTTATACATATGTTCAATCCACACTTAAATAGTTAACTAATAAAATGAAGGTCATGTTTGTCCATGTACCCCCTAAAATCCTCTTGTTCGTACCCTTTGAGACTCATTGAGAGTCTGGTAATTATAGTTTTGCCTTTTATGTGGAGATCAGGACAAGAATTCTAGAATGATATAGGTGACTTGTGAGCAGTTTAAAATGTATTAGGTGGGTCGTAGATAAGGTGATTTTTTTGTCCTAATTTACCCAGGACAGTGCCAGTTTATATCTGTTGTCTGGCATAATTACTAATGTCACTCCCTTTTAGTCTCAAGAGTGTCTTTATTTGGACAATAAATTATATGGTCATAACCTACAAGTAGATGGATTAGAACAGAACACAGTCTTTTTTTTTTTTTTTTTTTTAAACATTGTATGTGAGTGTGTGTATGAGAGAGAGAGAATGATTACTTCCTGGGGAGCTTTCTGCCTGGACTCATGGGAAGGTGGCTTGCGCGGAACAGAGAGAACAGGTTCTTGGCTGTCAGAGGGGCCCATGTTTGAGGCTGGGGCCTTTCACCCTCCTGCATCCGGAATGTGGTGCGTTGGATTGCCATCCACTCCGCTGCTTGGCAATGGCGCCAAAGGCACCCTGGGCTAGGGCATGCGTTCCATCAGTCAGTTTGGACCCTCGGTGCGATGCGGTTGTTACTTGGTAGAGTGCAGAGTGTGCGATACAGAGCATCTGTTCAGAAGGCCTGCCTAGCCCCTCACCTGTACCACCAAGAACGAGTGCTGGGTGTGGGAATAGGCTCATCTCGACATCAGAAATCGTCACCAATGCCCGACCCCGTGTGTAATCCCTAAATGGAAATGCAGCACATGATGGATACTGCCAAGAGTGTATTGTCATCATTAGTTTGGGGTTTGCGTCTCCATCACCTGGCAATTCCTGACAGGGAATATTCCCTCCCATTAGACCATAAGCTCAGTGTGGGCATCTCTCTCTCTCTCTCTCTTAGTTGCTTTCTTGCAATTCTTTGCAGTTTGACTATTTAAGTGTGCTTCCCCAGGCACTATAGGTTAGTCTTGCCCATTTCTTTTTATTTGTTATCTTTAATCGTTTTTAATCTGCAGCTTCCTCCTCCATTCTTTTTTTCCCCCCCTTACAATTTATCGGTTAATAATTCAGGCCCTTTAACATTTACAGTTTCCCACAGTGTGTATTGTGCTCACCCGTGGTGAACTTCACCCTGTTCCTCTACACGTTGGCAGCTGTGGTCAAGGCTAGACCAGACTCAGGGCTGATTCCCAGCAGGACTCCAGCAGTAGTGGTGTGTTCTTTTACTTTCTAGCTCAGACTCTTGCTGAAGGCCAAGGGAATACAGAATGGTTAGTGGAAGAGGGTGGTTACTAATAGCAGTAGTTACCATGTGACCAGTTACAGAAATGAGGACTGTAATTGTCATGAGTATTTTCCTATTTGGTTATGAATATGTGCGTGTACCTAGATGTCTTTGTTTGGTTCCTTCTCTTATCCTTTTATCATGTGACATAAGATGTATTGACTTTATATCATAGTATTTAAGTATTGTTAACTTTTTAATCATAGTATTTAAGTTGTGGAATATCAAGGAGAAGAGTCAACATCATCCAAAGACTTTGAATCCTCTTCTGGGGGGAGGGTTAGTGAATTTTAGGTTGTACATAGGTTGTATCACTTTAGGAGGAAATATAACTTTATTATTGTTTTTGTTTGGAGATTAAGCATGGTTTAAGTAGATGTGTATAGGTACCAAGTTGACAAGGACTTGTGATGATTAATGTTATGTGTCAACTTGGAGAGCATTTTTGGATGAGATTAATATTTAAATCGGAGAGCATTGAATAAACAGATTGCCCTCCATAATGTGAGTGGGCCTCATCCAATCCTTTGAAGTCTTGACTAGAACAAAAAGACCAACATCCCAGAGCAAGAAGGGCATCTCCAGTAGACTGCCTTTGGACTTCACGTGTACCACTGGCCCTCCTGGGTCTGTTGTCTTCCTGCCTTTGAACTTGATGTGCACCACTGGCTCTCCTGGGTATCTAGGCTGCCAGCCCACATTTAGATGGGCCAGTGTCCATAATTACAAGAGCCAGTTCCTTACAGTCAATCAACCTCACTCTTTTCCTCTCTGTTCACCACCTGCCCCCACGCCACGGCCCCTGTTGGTTCTGTTTCTCTGGAGAACTCTGACTAATACACACACATTCAACCTTCTATACCAAAATTCTATGGGATATTTTTGGGGTGAGTGGGACTGCTTCTCTGTTTGTCTCCTGATAATATAAAAGTAGTAATGACCCCGGTAAACTGCAGATCACTCTTTAATTACTTTTTTTGTTATTTGAAATACATCATATCACGATGAAGCTTTTGCTGTCACGGAGTCCCCTGAGCTCTCAGCTAATGGCAGAACAGTTGGCACTTCTGTGAAAATGTAGTGGGCAAAGGCAGCTGGGAGTTTTCCTCAGAGAACACTATTTTTCTCTGAATTATCTTGTGCTCCTAAGATATGATTTTGTGATAGCTGAAGTTTGACAGAAAGCAGCTGTGACCAACCAGCCCATTTAGTGTCATCGCCACTCTTTTCTTTCTTCCTTGATTTTGTGACTGGTTGACTTTGTTCTAACATACGCACTGGGACCACCAGACAAAGTCCTGATTTTGTGGTCAGTGGTGATCATGTAGTTGGTAAGTGACAAACTTGGAACTATAAATCCAACAATATACTGTCTGTATGTTCAAAATGGCTGAGAATTTAAGTGTTCTTACCACAAAAATGAGTATGGGAGGTAATGCCTATTTTAAATATCTTGATTTAGCTATTCTAGCCATTGATGTGTATCAAAACATCACATTGTACACCGTAAATGTGTACAACTTTTAGTTGTTAAATAAATTTTCAAAAAAGAACTATCAACCCATTTTATTTACAAAGGTGATAGGCATGCTACTCCTTAGGCCAGCAGTCCCCAACCTTTGTGGCACCAGGGACTGGTTTCATGGAAGACAGTTTTTCCACAGCCTGGGTGTGGGGCGGGGTATGGCGGTGGGGGTGTGCGTGGTGTGGTGCAGACCTCAGTGGGGATGCTCAGCCTGTTTCCTAACTGGCTGGGCGGGTTAGGGCCAGTACTGGGCCGAGGCCTGAGGGTTGGGGACTGCAGACTTAGTGAGCTTGCAATCTAATGGGGGAAGAATGAGAAGCAAATGAATAAGAAAATACCAGAAGGTGGCAAGAGCTAGGCAGAAAAATAGACAATATACTAGATAGCAGCTAGGTAGTGACATGGTAGGGAAGATAGCATTTAATCTGAAGTCTAATGACAGGAAGGAGTGAAGACCTGAGTAAAGAGCATGGTAGGTAGGGCAAACAGCTGGTGCAGAGACCCCCAGGCAGCACCAGCTTGTCCACTGTGGGTATAGATAGGCTTAGCCGTAGGCTCTCAGTGGAGAGTGGCCAGGAGTTCCGTAGGTGATTTAGGCAGGGTTAGATCAAGTAGGGAGGGCAGGTGTTCCCAGGAGGAAGTTCAGCAGGGTTTGTGCCTGCATGGCACTGATCCTGCACCTTTTGAAAAGGGGCATGGCATGGGTTTGGAGGACAGGAGGGAAGCAGGAGATGAGTGAGAACCTTTCTGCAAGATATGAAGGGGAGTTAGACTAGGGCCATGTTGCTGGAGTTGGGAGAAACAGAGTCAGTCTCTGTTACATAGGTGCAGGGCATCTCTAACTAAAAAGTCAGTGTATTTGTACTTTGAAGTTAAGAGATAACAAGCATATCTGTATAACCATCTTAATCTGAAGTCATATATTATTTAGCATGGCATGAGATGACAAACCCAAGATTCCTAGCGGAAGCATTATTACTGTCATCTGCCTCTATTTATTGGGAATCTTTGGACTGTGGCATTGTAGTGAGCAAGAATGCGTGGGAATCTCAAATGTCAAACTGTTTTGGTCAAAAAGGACTCTAAGAGCCTCCCCTTCTACACCAATGTCATCTCATCTAGCTGACAGTAATTTCCCAGATGGAGTAACTTTATTGCCTTTCTAAACAATGTTGTCTTGCATCTGCTCTGGCCTTTGAAATCGGTATCTTCTCACTTGAATATAAATGAATATTGTTACATTAGAAGATGAGTATAGAAATGACATGGAGCAGAATTAGTGATAAGTGACCTGGTTCCACGGGGCTAGTTACATAAATATCAAAATGGTATTGTCATAAGACCGTTTTACTTATAAGACAACAATAGTGTGAAACTTACAGACCTGCTGGGTTATATCGAGGCCCTGGTGTTTTACTGTTCCAGATCACTGTTGAAATCTGCTTGGTTCTAGTATTTATGTAATTTTTTATTGATATAATAGTATTTTTAGAAATTCTCCTTAATTAGAACCTCACAAAATATTGCTATGTAAAGTATCTGGATCCAGTAGTTCCAATTTCTCTTTTTGCAGAGCTACCTTTTTGATACAGTAATCTCTCTCTCACTTTCTCATTCTCTCTTTCTTTTTAATTCTCTTTATACAGGTTTGCTAAAGGATAGGTAGATCCTTGAAGGAAAAACCTTTGTTTTCTTGCAAGAATGTTCTGGTAATGAGATTGTCAGAAGACTAATTCTAGATTTAGGTTGGGCTTCTTGTACTGGGTTTCAGACCAAAAATTATTTGAGAGTGACTTAGTCATGCTGTGGATCTCCATGGACTGGCTGGGTGATGACATCAGCCCTGTTCATGACAGAAATGTGGTAGGAGCATGGGATTGGTTGTGCCTCATTTCTGTGGTCAAGGCCAGTGGGCCAGTATCTTAGCTCTCTTTTGTCCACTTGATTTTATTTTCAGTCTTTCTTTTCTTTGTTTTAGAAGTGTTTTAAGAGGTTCAGAAAAGACTTTATCTGGCCAGTGACTCTGTCACTAGGACTTGGCTGCAATCCCTTAAAGTTAGGCATGTGCGCACTCCGAGTGAGGATGTGTGCCATCCCCCTCCCGTCTCTGCTCTCTCCCTGCAGGTGCCCGCCTGGCGCCTGGAGCTGCCTTTCTCTGCCCGCCGCTGTTCTCTCCCCGACGGCTGTGTGCTGTAGCTCCCTCGCTATCTCCCTGGGGCCGCCCAGGTCGTTTGTGCTCGGGACCCTCTGACAAGCTTCACTGTGCGTGCCCTGACCAGCGTAGAGCCTGCCGTTGACTGAGGGCTCCGTGAGAGGGCCAGAAGTCTGGAGGCAGCAGGGAGAGTAGCTCCAGCAGGAGGACTGGGCCTGAGGAAACTAAGTCAGTCTTGACCGTAAATCTTAGTTCTCACCTTAAATCATTTCCTGGCCTCAGCAACCCGCCAACACTTTCAGAGATTCTGCTGGCCTTTTAAGGTCAGGATTTGATTTAATATTGTTACTGTGCTGTTCATTTTATACCCATCTTGTTTACACGTGGCTCTGAAATGGGACCTTTAATGTTAAAGATTCCAAACTACCCTGAGTTTGACCAGCTCTTTCAGGAGCTGTTGATCAGAGCATCTTTGTGTTGGTGTGACATTGTGAAATGCTGTGACAACACTGTTTTTAAGGTGTCTCTTTGCTCAGCTTCATGAGACTTGTGGTGTTAATTCTTTTGAGAGCAAGGGAGAATGGGTGGGTCTCTTTATTCCTGTTACACATGTTTTGATTTGGAGGAAGTGTTTGTGATCTGTGTGTACACGTGTGCCTTTTGGAGGACTCCAGGGGTAGCAAAATTAGGATGATTCCAGTCTTTAATCTGAGGATTCTCCATAAGGTCCCTCAAAGATTTTGTTTAAAGTGTGATTCCCTGTGTTTCCTTGCAGTGAGTCACTGGGTTAGGTCTGGGATGGGCTCAAAAATATGGATTTTTTTTTTCCATTTCCCTAGAGGATGTTGGTCCTTACGGAGACCACATGAGAAGCACTGCTCCAACGAGGGGTACTCTCCCATCAAATGGCAATTTTGGGTTTGCCAGGGATTTGTTTGATCTCTGGAGGGTCATTTTCCATTCAGATAGGATACTGGGGATAGAGTGGGATCATTGTGTCACAGTCGAGCTCTTCCTCTCCACCTTTCCATTTCCCCCTGGGTGGGGCTGGCCTAGAGACCGGTGAGAACTCCATCAATTAGCTTCTAATAAACTACTGTTGGTTTTTGGAACAATACAATGTATTTACTGTGTAGTAGTGTGATGATATATATACACCAAATGCAATCTTCTGGTACCTTCTTTGTGCTTTCATGGTGTGCCGGTGTGTGTTGATGGGTGAAGATAGGGACTTGGGCAAATTACTTAACCTCTCTGAGCTTTGGTTTACCTGTACTGAGATGGAGATGATAATAGTACCTACTGCATAGGGTTGTTGCAAGGATTAAATGCCCAATGCTATGAGTAGTAACTGGCATGTGATAAGTGCTATCTAAGAGTTAGTTGCTGCTAGTACAAGTTTTGCTGTTATTATTGTTACTAACTTATTTGAATTACAGTAAAAATATTCGTTGTCAGAAATTCATAGGAATCAAGAAAGATATGGGGAACCACTATCCGCAGCAGCATGTGTGCGCTCAGGGAATGGGTGTGATTCTGGGATGCACGCAGTCCTTATCAGCAGTGTGGTGGCTTTATCAATGGAATCTACTATAAGAAGCGTTAATAGGACATCTTCCTGTTGACCAGCCCCAGCCCACAGGTGCTGCCAAGTGCAGATAAAAGCACGGGAGTAATCTCAGTTGACTATTGTCTGCCTCCTTAATCTCGCCATCAGTGAAATTAATATTTGGTTGCTGAGGGAAGGCAACCGTCTGTAGCTTTTCCCATGTGGAATGGCTGTTTAGTTTCTATTGCACACATTTTCCTCTCAGGTTGAAAACTATCTAAACTCAATTTCTCCTTTAAAAAATGGAATCCTGTTTGATTTTATGGTAATGTTTATAGAGCTAAGGAGAGTTGAGTGATTCTGATGTTAAACCCTTCTAAGCCTTTAAATAAACGTGTTGTTATCTTGGAACTTTCCGCACTGAACTTGGAATTCACTCAGGCATCGTATAGAGCTTTGATATATATGAGGGACACAACTAATGATCCTGTAAATCCCTAATAAGATCAGGCCACTCTTGCAGCTTTCAAATAACAGAGTGAAATGCAGCACAAGAACTTGCATTGACAAATGTTCGCACAAGTATTAATCAACTTGCTATTTGAAGCAATGTCCCAATTACAGAAGATTTATTTCGAAAGAATTTGGTATTTCGTCATCATCATTATCTCTCGGTGAATGACTGTGTTAACCTCCTAACTGGTCTGTCCTACATAACAGTTCCTGGGATACCTTTTCTAAAACAGTGTTCCCATCAGCTCACTCCTTTGCTTAGAATCCTAGAATGACTCTCTCATTGCCTATAACAAAACTACAATATTTGGAGCTTGATATTCCAGGCCCTTCCTTGTCTGCTTCCCACCTGACTCTGGTTGTCTTCGCCCAGTCCTTCCTGTGATGGTTGGCCCCATATTCCCCCCTTTAAGGCTTTTACTTATGTTGTTTTCTCTGCTTCAAAGACATTCTTCACCTCTACCGGGCAGACAATCCCAGGTACTTGAGAGAATCCCAGAGAGTCCCTCAAATATCATCTCAAATGTCTTCCAGGAAAATTTTTTCTAAACACATCACTCTCAGAAGTAATCATTTTACACCTCCCCCTCCCTGCCATATAGAGGTGGATATGGATGCTTGGAGGCACAGAGAGGGTAAGTAATTTATCCACTATTGGTCAAATTACATGTCCATTAAGTGTCAGAGTTGGGGTGGGCTGTGAAATACTTAATGAAAAAAAATGAATATTCAAAAGCATAGTTGGAAATAGGAGGTCATTGTCCAATTTAAGGACCAAAAAAAAAAAAAAAAGGCTTATGAGGACTCACCCTTGGACTATACCCTGAATAAAGGTTGTACACACAGAGTCTTGGAAAGAGAAGGTCCTCAAGCCTGAGATTGGCAACACCTTTTTCTGGTGGACCTGCCATCTTTCACCAGGGAGGTGTGTGGTGTGGTCAAAAGTGCTTTGTCAAGTCTTGCCATGACTGGAAGAGGATGTCCTCAAGATTGAACTGTTACCCTTTCCTGATTGTGCTGATTAAGGGGCTGTCTGATGTGGATTGTGACAGCTTCTGTGGTCTTCTTATGCCACGTGGAGCCTGCCCTGGGTATGGCAGACCCTGATGATAAATCAAAAGGCATATTGAGTGAGGGAAAAAGAAAGTAGGTGTATCAGGTATGTTAGGCTTGTGTGCTGTTGTGGGTCTCTCCAAGTTTATGCTGCTCCCAGAGAGTCCAGATTTTATTGTATGAGCCAGAATATGGTAAATGACACAGGCATGAGAATTTCTCATTAGTGGCATTGTGCTCTCTGTTACGGATGCCATCAACATCGAAATGAAGAATGTTCTTGTCTTGTCAGGACCACTGTAAGAGCAGCCTCTACAAAATAAGCTGTCTTCTTCCCAGTGTACTTTCTTACCCAGAAGCTTTGGAGAAAAAAAGATAATGAGCTACTCTGATTGACAAAAACAAAATTATTGAAGGTGATTTTCCACATTATTTCTCGTACTCTTTTGGTCAGTGCTGGCACTACTGTATAAGTCTGCATCGAGCTCTTCCTTCATCCACTTAGACTGACTTTTAGGCTACAGTGAGCAGGGTCTAGTTATGACCAGCAATGCAGATCCAATGAGTAATTATTAAGAACTTTCCAGAATATTAGCTGTTTCAGTTGCTGCAGTGACTAGTGATGGAATAGTCCATTAGATGTTTCTGTTCCCAGCAACTCCTGAGAATTGATTCCAATCTGAAGCAGCCAACCACTTTGATCAATACCATAATTACTCTTATTGATGGATTGTTTTACAATGGTAGCCATCAGAGCAGTCCATCAGCTCGGGAGGCAACCGAACTGTCCCCTGCAAGCTGTAATGTACCGCAAATATCTGATTCAAATCAACTTACTATTGAGGCCAGGGTGACAGGCGTGAAATTAATTGTTCCACTTCATGTAAGACCTGCATTCTTCTTTTGAGAGAGTAATTGGTTGCTGCATGTAGCGTGAGAGCTGGGGGAGCTTTGCCTCTGCAATGTTCATAGACTTAGTTCCCCGCCAGCTATTTTCCCTGCTCTTGTAAGTGTCAGCAGTGTTGCACGCTGCTGTTCCTGCCACTGTTGATTTTCAGTAGGTCTTGTCATGTCAGAGAAAATGGTTTTCCTTCCAGAAAGGTTGATTGAAGCTAGAGTGAATTTCTTATCTGAAAAGCTTATTCATAAAAAGAGGAAGTTTTTTGGCCAACATTAAAGCAAGAAGACCTCAAGAGTTTTTTAAGGAATGTCAAGAAAACATTCGGGCAAATGGCAGTGGGCCCATGTTCTTCCATGGTTGCAATAGGCTAATTCAAAAAGTGTGATCGACTTTCTGAGGATTTTCCAAATACAGTTGCCTTCAAAAGCCTGCTGCTGGGGGATAAGGAGGGCAACACAAGTGGGAAGTCAAGGACAATGGAGGAAGTTAGATGGGGATAGTCCTGAAAGTCCCTGGTCATTCAGTCCTCTTCAACAAACTGACTGTTCTATAGGATAAAATTAAGATCCAATTAGAACTTGAGAGATGCATTTTATAGTATTTTAATAAGAAAATCCGGAATACCAGTGCATAACTGGTGCAGGAAGGTAAGAGGGCTGTAGAAAAGGAGGGGCATCGAGGCATAGTAACCTCCATGGCCTCAAGGGCTTTCTGGAACCCTGGTGCAGAAGGCTGTCCTATTGGAGGTGGAAATTTCTAGTATTCTAGTACTTCCAGGAATGGTAATACTTTTTAATTTCACAGTTGTTTATTATAGCATTTCCAAGTTGGACGCTATGAGAATTGATTATGAGAAAAGAATTCTGAGGACAGTGAATCCCATAGCCAACCACTATTGAGTGCCTGCTGTGTGTAAGAACTGTGTAGGCATCGGGGCTACAAGTAAAGGAGCCCCTGGACCCTTAGAACTTGCCTTCCTGTGGAAAGCTTGGGAAGACAGACAATAACTGCATACCCACACCTGTAAGGTAATGCCAGGTAGCGTTAGGGGTGGCAGAGGACAGCAACCTTGTCTGATGTTGGAGAATGAGTCCAAGAAAGTGTAAGTAGATTTAACTCCGCTCATGGGCCTGAAGCCACTTTCACCATTAAACTTGGCTTGTTTCTGAGATGTTCTAGTAGCAGAGCTTTCTTTTTACCCTTTGAAAGGAAGAGATTTGATGCTATCAGCGTTCGATGCAGGGGAAAGAGCCAACATAAAATACCCAGCTGAGAACATTGGGGATGGTTTTAGAGGTAAGTGGTTCTATTTCTGCTCGGTCATGTAAGTGTTTGAAAGTATTGATCGAACACTTTCATAACACCTGAAGGGATCAGGGGTGATTAATAATAAATAACCTACGATAGCAAAACTCAGAGAATTGTGAAGCACCTGACAGTGCTGGCCAGGGAGGAGGATTCCACATTACTCAGTTGCATGCGATCAGTTACACCACGTAACCTCATTAACTTGCGTCTCTGCCATAGTGGACTGAAGCAGTGAAAGTATTAACCTGATCATCATGCTTTCCTGTCTCCTGTTTTCTGGATTCTTTGGGGATCTTCCCACCTTCTTTTGTGCTGGAGTCCCATAAGCTCCAGCCACAATATGGGCAGAAACACAGACCTGACCCATCAAGGTCCTACGTCCTCCTGGACACAGAGTAGCTCAAAAGTGGGGCTTGTGACTCAGGCGAGGCCAATCAGAGCCTTTCCTGGACTTCCCTCCAGGAGCTAGTGAGAAAGATGTTCTTTCCGCCAGGGTGGCTAAGCCCACAGGGTGAGCGTGTGGTGTGATGACACGGACCTTGCTGGCTACTGGAGCAGCCTGCTTATGGAAGGGAGTCAGGCAGAACTGGGAGTTGTGATCAAGAGAGAAACAAACACAGCAGGTGCAACTCTGATCCACTTGTGAGCTCTTGAGTCTTTAGGTTGCTTTGTTTAGACAAATATACATATTTAATAGAAAAAAATTTTAAAATAAAAATATGAAATATGCTTCTACTTAATTAAGCCACACCGTTGAGATTTCATTTCTGCTCTGTGACGAGCTGGGTAGAAATTCTTTACATTTAGTCCTTAAGCAGGGTTGAAAAGAACTCCTCCAGGAGAGAACTGCTGAGCTGAAACCCAGCAGCTTGTTCTGAGGACTTGCAAGGCATTGTTTGTGGGAGCACTTATCATGACTGGAAGGTCGCTTGAAGTAACTTTTATGATGACAGCGTCTTAAATGTATATCATAAAGCCTTTCTGTGAAGGAAACATACAAAATTAAAAATCCATTTAGTTAAAACAGAAGCCTGCCAATACATTCATATAGTTGCAAAATAGGGGCTTCTGAGAAGAGAGACATTTGCAGCTGCTGAAGCAAAGCACTGCGTTCTAGCTGCTTGGCTTTTGCAACGCTCGGGAATTTTCAGGCGTGTTTATGGACCAGCTGCTCTGCTAAGATTCAGTAATATATGGGCAGAGCAGTCTTGAATAAATACGTTTCCTCCTTCTCCTCCTTGGGAATCCAGGATCTTTAGCACTAACTTCTTCTGTGAGTTGAACCCAGTAGTGTTTGATGTTTGTAAATGTGGAGTCAGCTATTATTTACTTAGCTACTTGAGCCATCCATTAATTGGAACAGGAGATGACCAACTTGTCTGATTTCTAACAGAAACTGTGTTTATTTTATCTTGCAGAGATTTCATTCTCTGCAACCTCACATATTGTGATTTCTTTTTTCTCCAGCTAGAATTGAGCTCCTCAAATTCTTACCTTGGCTTACAAGGCCCCTAGGATGTGTCTCTGTCTTAGTTTATTTTCTGTTGCTATAACAGAATATGGAGACTGGCTAATTCATAAGGAAAAGAAATTTATTTATTACAACTCTGGAGGCTGCATCTGGTGAGGAACTTCTTGCTGTGCTATAACATGGCAGAAGGAAACACATGGTGAGAGAGAAGTGTGTCCGTGCAGGTCTCTTGTACTCTTTTTATGAAGCCACCAGTCCTATTATGGGGACCCCACCCTGATGACCTTATCTAACCCTAATTACCTCCCAAAGGCCCCACCTCCAAATACCATCAACATATGAGTTTGTGGTTAAAGTTTCTAACACATGAAATCTGGGGGACACATTCAAGCTGTAGCAGTCTCCTTCCCCTCTCTGTCTCCTACCATCCTCCCTAGTGTTCAACAAGGCTTCAGCCATGCTGGTCTTCTTTTTCTTCCTTAAACATGCCAGCTTCTTTCTTGTGAGTAGTTGGCTCTCACATTCCCTCTGCCTTGACTGCTCTTTCCCCACTTCTTCGCACACCTGCCTCATCACTCAGGGCTCAGCTCAGATGTCAGCTCCTTAGAGGAGCTTGCACCAACCAGGCAATCTAAAGGCCTTTGCCTGGTAACTCCATATCATGCGGCCCTGCCTCATTTTCTCCAGAATAGCTTTGCCTGAAATCTGAATTCATTTCCTGCTTGTGCTGTCTTTCTCCCCACTAGAATATAAACAATATGAGAGTCAGGGTGTCATCTGTCTTATTCCCTGTTGTATCTTTGGCACCTACGTCCTGGCATGTAGTAGATGCTCAGTTTTATTTCTAGTAAGAATAAGTGGCTGAGTAGCCTACTCAGTCCTCTTAGCAGTGACCTCATTCAAGTAAGTTAAGCAATTTTTCTTAGTATCTCTTTTCAGCTTCTCTGTTAGCGAGAGGGAAGCAGAATTGGATATTCACATTAAACTGGATACTTTGATTCTCATTTATTATAATTCTTACAAAAATTTTAGGAACAAACAATACCCAAGCCCATCTTATTTCCACATCTGTTTTATTTTTTGGCACCCTTATTCCTTCCTGGAATTTGTTATCATGAGGATTAATTTGTTGTTATATATTTACTATCTTCTTCCTCTGGCAGACCCTTAAGTTTGGTCCTAGGACTGCTTTATTCATTGCTGAATGCTCCCAGCCTGGCTGAGTGTTTGGCACATAGTGGGTGCTCAAGGTTTTGGGCATAATCACAAGGCCTGAACCCCTTACTCTGCTTGGTCTGGACACGGGATTTTGCAACTACAGAATCTTCCTGTCTGAAGGAGTATGTGTTTCCTTATGGCCAGAAGAACATTAAAATTCCTTGTTCATATGTTCTTTCGCAGGCATTGAAAAAGATGGACAGTCTTTCTCCTCTTTAGCACAGGCAGCCCAAGTTCAGAAGGTTCCGTGGGCTTGCATGTTCATGATCACAAGTCTGAGATTGTAACCCACACTGCCCTACGTTTATGGAGGGGGAAGGTTGGGTATGGTCCAAAATGTACACATGTACTTCGAGGGGCAACATGCTATAATGTTTGAAATCAGGACAATGCTGGAAAATGTTGGATGCATGGTCCTGATACCTCACCATTGGAATTGCACAAATCCCCCCAGTGTCCTTGAAAATGACCCCTCCCATCTCAATAAACCAGTTAAGGAGGAGGCTCTTTGCAGCCCCACCTGGGTCTCCTGCGGGCTGTGAAGGTAGTTGGCATGGGGGCTGGGAGAAGGGAGCTGGAGTTTCGATTATTTTGCTGCTGCTCTCTAAGGAATTCTTCTATATTTCACTTTAGCGTATTCCCAGAACCCGTGACAGGCCGCATAATTGCTGGACCGACATAAATCTATAGCAGCGGGGGGTAGATTTTGCTGACGTGTTTGCTTCGGCTACAGGACTCAGTAGACCATGTCTGCATATCGTATCACAATCTCAGGTTGTGGGGGGACGGGGAAGGAAAGCTACTTACTGTGTCTCCAAGGTCATGATGTGAGATGGGGAGTCATAATAAAGGATGTACCCTTTAGGCAGAGAGAGTTTCCCAAAGTGGGGAAAGTGGGATGATAAAACATTTCCTCCCATGGTGGACCCTGATAGGAAAGTTTGCAGTCGAAGGTGGGCATTTGCTCTTCCATGTCACAAATGTCTGTAATTTAAACACGCTGGTTAAAACCCTGACTGGTCAGTAGTCTTTCCTCATAGTTTGAAAGTTAAATAATTAAATATGTTTAGGCTTTCAAAAAAGGTACCCAAAAATGAAAGACTGTTTCAAATTGCTTAAAGGATTTTGGAATTTTTTTGTTAAATCCATTCAATCTGCAGATATTTGCTGAGCACCCAAGTGTGACAAGCACTGCCATTGAAGATGGGACACAGGAGTAGCGAAAAGGCAGGTGGGTTCTTTGCCAGGCAGAACCTGCGGTCAGCCAAGAAGAAGCCATTACCCAAGTCATCACTCAGTCCAGCAGCCACGTGGCAAAGCTCCCTCCCAGTGCTGGGAGAGGAGATGGTTTTCCTTTTCCTTTTTGTTTTTATTTTTGGTATACATTTTAAAAGTTTTCTTTAATGGTTTAATTATAATTTAAGTAAAGAATTTAGGAATCCATTTGCTTATAATGAGAATACAACAGATATTTTGAGCTCTTTTGGACTCCCTCCACCCCAGGTAACCACTGTGCTTGATTCACAGATTTACTTTGAAGAGGAATCGTGTCATATTTCCACATGCATGCATGGTGTGTGTGTATACCTATAAAAAGCTTCTGCATCATTCTAACACAAAACACATACTGTGCGTATATCATAGTGCAACTTGCTTATTTTATTCCGTAGTACATTTTTACATTAGCTCATGTTGATACCTGTAAAGTAGTTGGTTAGTTTTAATTACTGAAAGTTGTCCTTATTGATAATCCTATTGGAAGTTTATACTGTGGTGACTGTCTGTTGATTCTGAATGGTAAAAATAATAGGGAGAAACAGTTGATATGTCTTGAGTGCTTAATGTTTGTCGGACCTATACTACTGCTACTAAGTCTCTCACATGGATCATATCATGTAATCGTGAGAGCATCTCAGTAGAGTAAATGTTATTTTTAGCATCATTTCACAGGTGAGGTAATCTGAGACATGGAGAGATAAGGTAATTTGCCTACGGTCATAGAGCCAGGATGTGATGCCAGGATTTGAAGCCAGGTAATGCAATGCCAGAGCCCAAGATTTGTTGCTTCTCTTAGCACCTATCATTTCTGGGACCTTGAATGCTAAATGCAGCCTATAAAGCAGCATGTGACGGATGATACTTGATTCACTGAGGGGCCTGGTTTGTGAGTTTGTCAATGCATTGATTTGGCAAACACCTGTTGAGCATCTGGCATGCCAGGTTCTCAGCTAGTGCCCAGCAATGAGATGGACACATAACCTGGCCTCATGAGGCTCACAGTGAGAGAGGACAATGCTGAGTGACTACCTATGCAAGACATGAATGATATGTGTACTGGATAGAGTGGGAATCTTGTCCCTTCTGGCATTATGTGGTCTTCAGTCTGTGCTTTGTTTCATTCAATTTCCTTGCACATTAGAATAATGTTCAACTGCATTATTAATGTGGGTCCATTGCTGTAGTTAGAGGAAAATGTGCTGTTCTGCAGTGATAATGTTGCCTTCTATGTTATGTCTACATGAGCAGAAAGAAGCGACCCAGCACCGTGTTTTATCCCCACTTGCTGCCCAGCCACAATATGGCAGATTTGCTATTCATCCAGCCCAATCATAATTAGCATAATTGGCTGTGGTGCCCACCCAGATGTGGTGGGTGGTGTCTTTGGCTGATTACGAAGATTGCAGCCCAGCATTTCGGGAAACTGCTCTTACTTCCTGTCCTTGTATCACTTCTGTGGGCTGATTTTTCTGCGCTTCTGAAAAACGAAGTAATGGAAAGGTTCTCTTTTATTTAATGTGCCTTGTGTAATGATGAAAGATAATCACAGTGTCTATGATTTTTTTTTCTTTGAAAATCAGGAGACTGGTTAAGGACAAAAGGAAGTATAAGTTACTTGGCTTTGAACTCTGAGATACTATTAGCTGTTCTGAAGGCTCAGATCAAGGGGGCCTGATCATCTTTTCTTTGCCTTGGACCTAGAATAATCTTTCAGTTTAGGACTGGAAAAGGTTTAATGTCTTACCCTTTTCTTTTTCTTTAATTTTTCTGGCTATCAATAGTGAAGTGGAAGGGGAGTAAGTGATGGTGACCGGAGTTTTTATTCAATGTTTTAGTTTGTAATGGGCTCGGTATGGCTGGTGGCCTTATTTCAGATGCTGTGAAAGGGACATGACTCTTATTTATTTATTTGTTTGTTTATTTTAGGAACACTTGGATAAATTAAATTATGGCCTTTTGCTTTTTTGTCAGTTGAACTGAAAGCTACGAAGTTTTCTTTCATTGCATATAAAGCCCACATTTAAAGAGATGCATTGTCCTTTTAAGTAATGCCTTTCACATTTGACATATGTATGAAGGAAAAAAAATGGAAAATATATATTTTTTCTCTTGGGTTAGAACCCACTTATACTTTGAGCAGTTTTAAATTTCAGACTGACCTGAAATCTTTTGAGGTTCAAGTTTAGTGTACTGTTAGCAGAAAGGACAACTTCCTAGTTCAAAGAGGGAAGAACATTTTTAAGACACAAAATGCTCAAAAGACTTCTTAGAAATCAAATAGCTCTCAGAGAAAGCATTTGATGAATGAGGGACACAGGAATTAGAAAAATATGGGGCAATTTTTTTTCTTTATATAATCATACTTAAAAGCAGTGGAAAAAGTTCTTAGGTCTAGGGTATTGGAACTTACCTCAGTGACTTGGAAATTTTTGGTTGTTGCCAAACCCAGAAAATGGCCCAGTTTGGTCTGAGCTTTGTTGAAGTGAAAAGTCCTTTAGCCATCTCTATGGTGTATGAAACTAACATGAGGGACATTGGGCACGAATCTTATTAACGCTTCTTATCATTGGAATTGCGTGGCATGCTAGCTGCTGTCAATCATAAATTGACTAATATTTTTTCTGACTGTTATTCCAGATAACTGAAATGGAAAATAAAGTTAAGAGAAATGAGATGGAGCATCAAGGAGTTGTATAAACCGTCTTAAGAATGCTGATGTCCTGAATTCACATGTTTTGGATTTTGGAGTTTAATGTTGCCTGGTGTTAACTCTGCCCACTATGAGGTTGGCTAAAGGCATCTGGTTATAATTATGGAGAACAGAGGGCTGGGTTGCTGCCTTGGTCTCTTCAGGAGCACAAACCCGGAGTGGGTTTGCATGAGGGTCTCCACTTTCACACAAAGTCTTTCGTGTGTGGATGGTATTTGCTGATGAGTGAGTGGACGACAGGATGGATGAATGATTGCAGTAGCAGCTTGGTCTGTGCTTAAGGGACAGGGTTCAAGGCTGGAGGAGGGAATGCTGGCAGTCAGGGCATGCCCTTTCTCTCCTTAGATTTTAATCTGGGAAGGGCCCTGCTGGCCAAAGGGCAAAGGGACGATGCTGGGTGACATCGTGTGGGTGCTGTCCAGCCTGTCGGGCCTCTGCTAGTTCCCAGTTACTGAGGGTCTGTGCCTGGCTTACTCTGTCATCAGCCGGTGACCCAATCAGGAGAAGCTCGGCACATGTGAATGGCTTGTGAAGGCAGCAAAGCAGGCCCTCATAAGGGGAGTGTGGAGAGGCCAGTGGTTTCTTTAGCAGCACTGTTCTGTCCTTTTCATACTCTACCTTAGGCTTTCCCTGAGTATGGGCCATAGATGCTTCATATTTCAATAGTATGTAGATGTTTTAGTGTGAAATGAAGGAGTGGTGTCAATGACTAGCACAACCATCATGTTATAGTCGTGGCAGCTTCAGGATGAGGTAAAAGTAGACGGTGAGAAGAAAATGTGAGTTTATTCAGAAGCAAAGATTGCAGGTGGTGTTCAGACATTTCCAAGTGTGATGGTGGGACTCAAATAATAGAAGTTTGGGAAACACTGTGTTTGCATACTTACTTGTCCTCAGTGTGTGTTTGGCTCTTACGGTTTACAGATTGTGTCTTGCACGGTGATATTTTCGGTACTCAGCCTCCTTAAGTAACCCTTTATAAATGCTCTTTAATGACAGTGACTTGCTGAAGTTGCAGAGGAGGCAGTGACAAACCAGAACCTCCCACCCTGGGTTACTCATTCCAATTTCAATACACGGTTTTAGGGAGTTCATAAGTTCCCCATTGGAAGTGCAGGGTAGATTTTCTCTTCCAGTCACTGGGGTGAGAGCTTGGAAAATTTTAGGAACATACTTAGCATGCACTAGATACCCAATACTTTGTCTTTTTCTTTTTAAGAGAATGAAATCTATCCTTTCTGACCCAAATGGAATGTAGTCACTGTTTCTCAGGAGCCCAAAATTGTGTTCTATGTGACCGAAAACTTAGTGAATATATCCTAAATGAAATACAGAAGATGAGGTGCCTATGGTGTTTTGGTGGCAATGGGACAGGATATTCTAAGTAATTTTTCCAGAGCCCGCTGCTCTGAGTTATTTTTTCCATCTTAAACACTTAACGATTTTCATGGGTTTGCAGTTCATCCATATGACGATTTTTGGGCTTAAGCTAATGGCACAAAAAGATTCGGCCAGGGAGCAAGTGATGTTTTGGGGGTGTTTTTATAATGTTCAAAATATAAATTCCTTTGGTTGCTCCAAGTTAGAAATGATTAAAAAAAGGAGGAAAAGGAAAGAAGTTAATGATCTGAAACCTAGGCTTGGTGTGCGTTTATATTCAGAATCAGAACAGCGTGCTGACTTTGGCAATTGGGAACATTGATATTCTGAGCTATGGCATGGAAATTTGAAAAAGAAGTTTAAAGGAAAATCTCATATGGTGAATTTTTAATGAGAAAGAAGCTGCTGCCCTGTGAAAGAACAGCTTGTCTGACACGGCCTCCACGTAATGGCCATTCAGGGGTCATTCAGCGCTCTGATGTCATGGCCAGGGCTGCCACTGCTAAGCTGTTTCCGTCTGCTGGCCACTGCACTGAGGCGTGTGCCCAAGCTCACTTTGCTCTCACTAAGGTTCTGTGAATTAAGGACAGTTGTCACCATATGGAGATAAGAAAGCTGAGGTCTAGAGAGACAAAAGGTCTTACCCGGGGCCACCCAGCTAGTGAGTAGCAAAGCTGGGACTTGAACTCTGGCCTCTCTTTGCATTCTCATCATTATGTACTAGGACATGAGGAGCAAAGCACGGGGGAACGGTAACCTTGAAGGCAGTGGTTCTGAGATCTTAATGGCACAAGAATCTTGTAGAAGTATTTGGCTTAAGAAGGGAAACCAGTGGATGGAGTGGGTTTAGATCTTTCTCCTTATTATTTTTGGACCAGGAGGACCTTATGTGGAGAGAAGAGTTCCTGTGGCTTGGTTTGGTTCATCACCTTTGGGACAGATTGAGTCCATGCCCAGCTCAGCAAGGAAGAGGCTTGGTTTGGTTCTTCACCTTTGGGACGGATTGAGTCCATGCCCAGCTCAGCAGAGTGGCCAAACCACAGCCTGGGGCCCATTGGTGGACTGATTGGTGCAGATACAGGTGAAAGAGGCCCACTGCTGAAACACAGCGGCCCCTTTTGTGTTTCAGAGCCACCATTCCATCTTGGAATTCTGTGGATGTCAGAGGGGAAGAAATTTTGCTGGATCTGTGCGTGTGGGGGGCCCTCTTTGCTATTGTGATTGCCTGTTCCTCCATCTCTGGCAGTCTTTTTAATAATTTCTTTTGTTCATGTGTGTGTTTTCTCCTCCTTCCATCCCTCTATTGCTTGCCTGTTTTCCGTGTTTTGATGAAGAGTAAGTTGAAGAAAAGAGCATCTACTATGTACCACCCATTAAGAGCTGGGGATGCCAGGGCTAATCACTGTGGACCCCGCTCCTGGGATTGCACATTCCAGAAAGGGAGGCAGACACGCCCACACGTGACTGGCGCAGTGTGATGGCAGGAGTGCCAGCCGCCATCACTGTGCAAAGTGCAGAAGGAACATGTGGCAAGGGGTGGCCAGGCCTGGCTGACACTGGGACTGGGATACAGACTGGCCAGGGAAGAGGTGGGAAAAGGGTGCCGTCTGCACCAGGCACCCAGAGATGAGCGGGAGTGAGCCTGGGAGGAAAGGAGATGGATGCGTTACTTTAGGCAGCTTTGTGGAACAGTTTCAGGGATGGAAATAGCTTTTGTTTTTATTGTTTGTCTCATGAATTTGATTGATGAAAGATACTTAAAACTACATAAAATACGTAGGAAAGGTCCCAACACATGGGGAGAGACCTCAACACATGGTCTCTTTTGCATTGTCATTGTTTAATAATAATAATAATATTTATCGGATTTTGGGCCTGTGGAACAGACAGATGAAAGCCTTCCGTGGCTTGTTACACTAGAGCCTGAAGCAGTTAGTCTGGGTTCGAGGACGGGCAAAACCATCTGCGGACACCATTTAATTCAGACCTTGTGGGGCTTGAGCCTGAAAGCATTTTAAAAATTCTTACCATGTTTGGCATTCTGCTCAATTGCTAAATTGTTAAAGCAGCCTTCAGTGAACTTATCTATGTGCTGAATTTGTAAGTATGAGTGAGAATAAATTTGTTTTCTCTGTTTTGTTTAATAGACAGCACTGGCTAATAATCTTCATTTTGGAGATGATTTAGCTTCTTCTGTTGTTGTTTTAACCACACAAACCTTGCCTTATTTAAATATTAAACAAATGCTGTCCAGTGAGAGTTGCAGGAAGTAACCGACCTGGTCTACACATTCGCTGGGCCTTGTGAGTTGGTTTCCACCACTGCCGCCACACAGCAAGGTCATGGCAGTCCTCAGGCCTCAGCCATGGCTTTGTCAACCACCTTCAGGAGACGCATTTCAGCATTGGCTTTCTACTCCTGCATAACAATGGACCAGAAACCAGGTGCTTAAAGCAGCTCCCATTTATTATCTCCCAGGTCAGAAGTCCGGGAGGGCTCTGTGGAATTCTGTGCTCATTATATCGCAAGGCTGAAGTCAAGGCATCATCTAGGCGAGCTCGTACTTGGCGGCTCTGGGGAAGGATGCTCTTCCATGCTTGCTCAGGTCATTGGCTGCCTCGGTTCCTTGCAGCTGCAGGACTGAGGTTTCCATTTCTTTGGTGGCCGTCTGTCAAGAACATCTCCCAGCTCTTTCAGCGTGCCCTCACCCCTCCGACATAGTCTCTGTCCATCTTCAAAGCCAGCAGTAGTGTATCGAGTCCCTCTTAAGCTCAAATCTCTCTGATTTTCCTTTGTCACCAGTTGGAGAAATTTCTCTGTTTTTAAGAGATTAGTTATATGCATTATTTTTATATAAAATCAGGAACAGTAAGCTACCAAGAGAGAGGCAGGAGGGCTGCATCTTATTAGCATTTTTAGAAGTAATTATTTTAAGTGACAGTGAACTGGAATTGAGAGATGAGGGCTCAAGTCCTGATTCTGTGTCTGGAGAGTGGTGGGCATGTTTTCTGGGCCTTGACTTCACCACTTATAAAATTACACAGCTGGGCTCTTGGGGTCATCTTGTTTTGTTTCTTTTTTTGTTCTTCCCTGTTCATGTGCTCTCATTCTGCCTTCCCTTGGCAGACCCTGCTAATCAACCCTCCGCTCTTCCCCACTGAGCTTGGAGATGGTCCTAGAATCCTTTTGATGTGGCCCTCCAGGAGGTCACACTAACCCACTGGACTTGGCACTGGAGATGAAACCTGTGTGTCATCCCGGCACTTGGAGGTCCCCTTTCATCCTGAACTGCTACAATTCTTTGAAATGAGAAATTATCACCTCCTTTGGCCAAATTGCAGACAGCTAGAGAAGAGCCAGTTGGCCTTTGCTTTGCTTATCATACAGACATCTGGGGAGCAGGTTCAGTTTTCCAGCCACAAATTGAGGTGTACAGAAAAAGTCACTTTCTTTTCCTCTAATTGAACTTAATTTCTAGTTTGAGCCCCTGTTCTGCCAAGTGTTGAAATGAAATCCGAGTCAGTTCATGGTACTCTCTCTCACTCTCCCTGAGTCGTGTCCGAGTTCCAAGGACCCACGTAGAGCCAAAGCACTCGGGTGGAGGGGCCTCTGGTGCTCTGCTGTCACCTGTGATGGTGTCCGTGGAGACATCCTTGCTCCCAGTTGTCCTTGATTTTATTCAGGAGAAATTAGGTTGTGCTAGCTAACAAACTTACTCCGAAAGCTCAGTAGCATATATGCAGACTGCTTTCTTGCTTAGGCAAGTCCTCCATGGGTTAGGTGATTCTCCAGGGCCTCTTTCATCCACATGGTGGTCAGGAGCTGGCCGTGTCCATCTTGTTTCCGCACGAAGCTTCTAGTCCCCCAGGCGGGGAACAAAGAGCTGGAAGGCCTCTTCCAGCTGTGGCTCCTAAGTGTATGGGTCGGGATGGGACATGCAGCTCCCCACTTCCATGGGCCAGAGCTGAGCGCGTGGCCCTGCCCATCCACAGGACGCTGGGAACTGTGTGGGAGGAGTGACCCTGGATGTTAGGGGGCATGACCAGCCGCTGCCACAGTTGTCTATTCACGTGGGGTCACTTCTACATTTTCACCTACAGTTTGCTTCACCTGCCTGGCAGGCTTGACAGGTTTGCTGGCTCTGTGAGCTTCGGTCAAGCTGCTTCCAGACAATGAGGGAGCTTTCTGTTCTTGCTGCACCTGCGGGGAAGCTGTGGGCTGTCGGCTGCTCTTTAGCCACCTGCACCGACACACACATCTTCAGCGTCTAATTGTAGACGGTGGGAGGACTTGGACTCTACTGGCTTCCCACACTGCCTTGAGAACAGAAGGTGCAGGTGAGCCCTGTTCTCAGGTTTATTAAAGCTATGGTCGGGTTCTTTTGTTCCTTCCCCGCTCTCTGGACTTGGCCAGAGAAGGGTGGTGAGGACTCTGGCCTCCTTCCCACAGACCTTTGTCCAGAATGTTCCTGGGCCTGGCTTCTCTGCTTCCCCCCGAGAACCTCCCAGCATTCCTGGCCTGGTGGACTGGCTGTCGCCAGGCGCCCTGGAGCGCACCTGTGCAGGCGAGTGGGGCTGAGCGGCTCCGACCACCTCTGACCCCCTTCCCTTAGGCGTTGCTGTCTCTGGAGCCCTGTGCCTGAGACAGTGAGAGGCTGTGCTGTGGACCCCCGTTCTGGGTCCTGCTGTGGGCTGTGAGGACCTCCAGCCGCTCCTCTGGTGAACAGATCAAATGTCTCTCGGCGTCCTCTGTCTGGTCTACTCTGACCCTGCTTTGCTCGTGGTAGACGTGTCCCCGGAGAACGGAGAGCAGATTTCTGTTGTTCCACACGCCCAGCACAGGCGTCGTTTGGTGAGGAGGCCCGTGGGTGTGTGCAGGTCCCGGTCGTTCTTCCCTCCCACCCAACTGTGCCTATTGGCTGGAGAGGAGGCCCGGATTTTCTTGTTGCTCTTGGCCGCTGGGCCTTCCTTCCTTTCCCAGCTGTCCACAAACTGGACAAGCGATGTGCTCTCCCTCTGCTTCTATCTCTCTGTCTCTCACACACCCACCTCCATCCTCTGGTCCCATTCTAGCTTCCCTGTTCCCACTGATTTCTGTAACCCACCAATCGTGTTGGGTGGTGTAACCCAACCAATTGGGTTGGTGTAACCCACCAATCAGTGTTCCCACTGATTTCTGTAACCCACCAATCGTCCAGATAACGTATGTTATTTTCTGTTCCTTCTGTTCCTCCATGTTGTGTTCAGGGTTCTCCCAGGGCCAACCTCGCCCCTTTGGTGCCATTTGCGGCAAGATGAGTCATAGGCACCGATACCCAGGCAGTTTATTTCGGCAGCACTGTTGCCACGTAGACAGCAGGAGCAGGGGCCCGGGCCAGGGAGAGTCAGGGGTCAGATGACCTCCGGACCGGGAGGGTCTCCATCCAGAGACCATTCTCAGAATTTGGGGGATTCTTCCCTGTTTCTTATACCTGTATTCAGTCCAGGTCAGTTATAGGCGTTTCTTTCATAAAGTGGGTGTAAGCTACTCTTGTAAGGGTAAGCTTTGTTTTAAGGGTCAGGAAAGTTGCATCTGTGCTGAGGTGGCCTTGTCGCTAGGGCAACCAGAGGTTTTTGGTCCCATTGCCATCGAGACTGGATAATCAGGTGCATCACACTGCTGAGTGACACGTGGTGTAGGTGCTGTGAGATGTGTGAGTGGGCAGCATCGCTGTCGTTAATCCCATAGCCGACACATGTCCTTACAGTGTGCTGTACTCTGTCTTCATTTGTGTCAGTCTCCTGGAAAGGACCTTCTCTCCTCACATAAGTATAAAATCCAACCCATTCTTTGAAAGACATCTTGTATAGAGCAGTATGCATAAATGGCAGAAAATATGGGAAATATACAAATATACATTTCAATATTTATAGAGTTGTTTCTATCTGTGTAGAAATATATAGGAAATATAGAAATGCATGGGGTAGAAAGAAAAACCCATAACTTTATCTCCTGGCTATAAGCATTTTGATTCATTTTCTTATGGGTTTTTTTTCTTCTTCTTTTTATTTTTTTCCAATTCTCTGATGAGAGATCTTCTCGCATGAGACCCTTATCCTGGAGCCCACTTCAAATGCAGGTCTCCTCAGACTCCTCCCGCACATTGCTCCCAACTGCAAGGGATGGTGTTCTCCTCAGCACCCCAGTGTCGGTTTTTCTGCTCATCACTGTGTGTTCTGGGTTGTTGTGTTAGTTATCTATTGTCGTATCGCATGTTGCTCTAAAATATAGTGGCCTAAAACAACAAGCATTTATTATCACACAGTTCCTGTGGGTCAGGGATCTGAGTACAGCTTAACTGGTCCCTCTGTCCACGACCTCTTGCTGGCTGCAGACTCATCTGAAAGCTCGACCAGGGGAGGACCTGCTTCCAGGCTCACTCACGTGGTTGTTGATCTGAGGCCTCAGTTCCTTTCTGACGCCCTCAGACCTTTGCCACGTGGGCGTGTCCACACAGCAGCTCACAACGTGGTAGCTGGCTCCCAGCGGAGTGAGCAAGTGAGACAGTAGGAGGGAAACCAGAGACTTTTTGTAATCTAATCTTGGTATTGACATGGCTTTGCCTTTGTTGTGCTTTATTCATTATGAAGAAGTCACCAGGTCTAACCCACGCTCAGGGGAAGGGGGTTGCTTGCACAAAGGCATAAATACCGGGAGGCAGGGACCACTGGGGGGCCATCCATGAGCTGCCTACCACAGATACGCTGATTTATGAGCCTGTACCACCCCGGGGGGCATCTTGGGTAGAGGCCTGCCCACCTCATCTTTACACCCCTGCCCTCTGAAGTTTGGTCGGATGATGTACCTGGTGCCTGGCAGGTACTACGCAACCTGCCTTGCTGTGCCCTCTCTGAGCTGTCATAGCATGTGCCTCTGTCCCCCACCCCCACTTCCACACCTTGCAGTCAGTCTTCTCAGTCCTTCAGGTCTCAGGGCACGTGCCCCTCCCCCAGGCAGGGGTTCTTAACCTCCTTTATGCCACCAACCACTTTGACAGTCTAAAACTTACAGACTCCCTCTAGGAAAAAAGTATTTTCAAGTTTACAAAATGCATAGAATTATAAGGAAACCCAATTATAATGAAATACAATTATCAAAATATTAAAAACTCCAAATTTGTGACATAGTAATTTATGTGCTTCTTTATTAACACCTTAAATAGCAAGATTCACAGCAAGCTGAATTTCAAAACAGCGATGAAAGGGAATGCTGTTTTGAGATACTGGGAACCACTAAAATATGGTAGGAAAATATCTGATTTCTACTGGGGTTACAGTTGTAGCTTCTTCTAATACTACTTTTATTGTTTACCTTTACAATCCAAGGGATTACTAATATTCAGCAAGAAGTTAGTGAAAATCAGATGGAATTCTTTCTCAGACATCCTGAACCCCTAGTGAGGAGCCCCCACCCACAGGGATGGGGGGCTGCCCACATGCTCCCCAGCCCTCTGCCTTTCTGGAACGTTGCCACTCCTGCCACCCCCTGTGGAGGAGTGAACAGTCTGCAGGGCTCACACTGGAAAGGCGAGGCTGGTCTCAGGGAGGAGGAGGAGCAGTTTGATGAGAGGGGAGGAGGGCAGAGCGTGGGCCCCTGGCTGCCCAGGGAAAGTGAGACCTGGAGGGCCGGGAGGGGCAGGTGGAGATTCAGGTCCTTTGTGTTCTGGCCGCCCAGCTGCTGTGTCTTTAGACCTGTCTCTGGAAGAGCTGGCCCCCGAGGCGGCCGTCCTTGACTGGATTTTCTGCCCATGGCCCTGTGTGGGGACAGTCCGTGTGGACCTGGGTTGGTGAGCTACTGCCCGCCCCAGCGCCATCTGGCCTGAGCCATGGTGCGGGTCCCGCTTTCAATCGGGGTCTGATTCTTCTGTTGTATTCCCCAGGCTCTGGTCCACGGTGCAGAGGTGGCACAGAAAGGCAGAGACCCAGTGCCCACCTTGTCCTTTGGGCCATGCTCTCGAGAGCCCTGGGCCAGGGGAGGCAGCTGCACACTGCCCTGGGGACCAAGCCGGTGCCACTTTTACCAGCTTGTGCCCTTCCCTCACCTTCCTAAAACCCTCTGGTATTGACAGCCCAGCTACAGAGCTGACAAGAATCAAATTAGCATTCGTTAATGTACATGGACCCGGCGAAGATATCTAATTCCCTGCTGTAAATGGACTTGTTTCCCCATTCCCCGAAGCTTTGCGCCTCCTTTGTGAGGCCCCAGCGGTGAGGAGATCAGCTGTGTCACTCTGATGACTCATTTACCTCCCAGTTACGCGAGCGGAATGCACAAGTCCACGCCAGGGTGAGGAGCAGATTCTGACTGACGAATCGAAGGAACTGGAACATTGCGGGCGGCTTCAGCGCCCCTCCCAGCCGCCACGGCTGCAGGCCGGCCGGCTTCACCGTGCGTGGGAGCGTGGGCCAACAGGAGGGCCCAGCTATTACGCGTGCCCAGGTCGAGCCGCGTGACTTCCGCAGGGACTGAGGGTCTATTTAATGTCGGAATCCTGACACGCTGTCTCGCTGTCCTGGTGTCGCGCCCTGCCCAGAGACGGCAGTGGCGTGCTGACACTGCGCTTTGCTCGCACTCTGCAGGCGGGGCTTTCGCATGGAGGCCTTGTTTGCCTGTGGCACAGGGAGGTTAGATTTTCAGGAACTTCCTTCCCCATCCCACTGTCCTTGCCACCGGAGAGCGCTGTGCAGTGCCAGCGGCCCTACACCCAGGGCACGGGCGTCCGAGCGCAAGTCTGGTTTCGTCCTCACAAAGGAAACTTCTCCGAGTTCTAGCATCTCGTGCGGGGAGCTGTCTCTGTCCTCAGTGAGGACGAGCGTGGGGGCCGTGCGGTGGGTAGCTGGCCCAGCCCGCACGGTCAGGGGTCTGCGACCGGGGCGTGCTCTGAGGTGTTGGTTTTGTCCAGCCTGAAGCTTCTTTTGCCCGTGAAGGAAAGGTTCCCTAAACTACATGTTACACCCCGAGTTTGCAGGAGTGGAGGCCGGCCACAGCTAGCTCCCGCGGAGAGAATTTCAAACGGTCTCTTCAATACAACAAGCAGGCCACGTGAGGATTGCTCATTCCTCTGACGCTGTGTCGGGCACCTGAGCGTCGGGCTCGGGCTCGTTGCTGGTGAGCAGCGGGCAGAAACACGGCAGAGGCTCGCGCGGTGAGACGCGCGCGGCGCGGGGCGTCAGGGCGGGCGAGGGGCGAGCGGAGCGCGGTCTGGACCGTGCCTGCCCCACGGCCTCACACGGCGTCGCCTCGAGCTGTGGCCTGCGTCGTCCATCCCCTCTCACCCTCGCCTTTCTTAGCCAACGCGGCTCATCCTCTGGGGGCGGCCGAGGCAGCCCTCCCACCCTCAAGTCTGGGGCGGGCCGCTGCTAGAGACTCCTGTGCCTGCCGCGCCTGCCTCGTCACGGCGTTGAGCACACTGCTCCGTGCTTTCTTCCCTGACGGGGCTGCGAATTCCCAGTGGCCACGGACTGGGCTCTCTCCTCCGTCCGCCCGTCCGCCCGGCCGTCTCCGCATCCGCCTGGAGGCTGGCGTGGCCGCTGAAGGCGCCCGTGGGAACGCGTGCTGGCGGCCGCGCCGAGCGAGCGAGCCGGAGCCGAGAGGAGGAGGGTCGCACGCGAGCCCGGGCGTCCGGCGGTTGCCGGTCTGCACGAGGTCCGCAGACGGTTGGCGGTCTGCACGAGGTCCGCAGACGGTTGCCGGTCTGCACGAGGCACAGAGCAGTGCAGAGTGGAACGGAGCAGCCCCTGCCCCCGGCGTGGTCTTACGCCGGGTTTATGGAACAAGAAGGCTTCTATATTTTTGTGCAGATTCTCACACATTTTTGACTCATAATCTTTTCCATCGTGTATTCTAGGTCGCCCAAAAGCATAAGGCCACCTGCCTGTGTTTTAGAGCAGGAGGGTGATGCGTGTGGGAGGCCTGGTAAACCCAGGGGGGCAGGAAGCGAGGGCAGGCCAGGCTCGGGGAGGGAAGGCGGACCGGAGCGCTCGCAAGCGTGGCACTCTGAAATGAGGTGATTCTTCATTCTGTAAACTGCGAGTGGGGACTGCGTGAACAGACGTGTGCCCACGGTGGCCACGTGGGAGCACCTCGGAGAACCCTCGGAACGTCCAGTTGGTGCCATTATGTTTTATTGATGTCTTCCCTCCTCTGCAGATACTTGATAGGAATAAATGAATTCTATTTTGTTGTGTAGAATTAAAGCTGCAAACGAGGAGCTCAAGCTCTTGTATTAGTGCAGAATATTAGGAGGTGAGCAGGATCTGAATCGATAGCATTTCCTGGCAGTTAAAAATGAACGTTGAGTCCCCCGGTGGGTTTTATGTGACCTTTTCACAGGAGGTCTCTACATGTTGTCCTGACATGAGTTCACACTGCTCCGCCAATAGCACAGAGTAGAAGCTTCCTCACATATGTTGCAGTAAACTAGTCATTGCCCTGTCTCTTAACATCAGTACTATTAAAAAGAAAGGGTTTATTGCTTAGATAGTCTCAGCAAATCAAAGCATCACTAACCAAAGCAATGGTGACAACAAAGTATTTATTGATATAGAAAGCTTTTCATCACATCATATGTAAAAAGCACTTCATAAAATGGCATATATGATATAATTCCAATTTGTTAAAATATATGTTCCACATCGAGAGAAAATATTAGGTTGGGTCTAGGAGGATAGTGAGGGTGGAGAGGTGGTAGAAGTATTGCTGAATTTTCTATTTTGAATATTTGTAATTTTTTTCAATGAACATTTATTAGTTTCATAACAAACCAACATAGGTATAGAGAGTTAGGCTTTGGAATTTAATAAATATAAAATCATCATGCCATTTTATAAGACTAAGTTGACATGCTATTACCCCCTCTGGATAGTAGTCATTGGTTAAATAACAAACCATTAGGTGGAAAGAACAGATGTGTCAACGTAGAGACCCTGGGCACTATGTGGACCATTCTATGGCTCTGACACCCTTACACATGGTCATACATGCTGTGGAATTGAGGAATAGAAGCTTAAGGGTCTTCATGTTAATATCATGTACATTTCTAGACATCTAAAGTGATCTAGGAAAAGGAGTCACTTTACCAAGGGATGGTACTGTCCTCATGATCCTGTAGTCACCAATCTGTGCAGGGGCCTGGGTATGCCATGGTCATTTACACCTTCATGAGCTTGCAGTGTAATGAGAAGACATTAAATAAATAAATATACAAGCACATCACAAATTGTGGTTAGTGTTAGGGAAAAAAACAGCTTGCAACGTGGGAGAATAAAAGACATCACTATCTCTAGGAATTAGAGATATGGACATCACTATCTCTAGGAATTAGAGATCTAAAAAGATCATAAACTTTCAGTTTTTTTTTTTTGTCATCAAATATAATCATTATTAGTTGGATCACAAACCTTATCATGGTAGTTAGCAGTGTTTGTAGATTAAAGTCTGTTATCAAATGGGAAGAATACACATAAGAAATAGGTCTTATTCCTGAGGGTATATTTACCTTTTGATGAAGCGGTTTTGTACTTAAGAATGTGGCTTTCCATGACACTAATTTTTACCTTAAAAAACAAAAGAGAGAGATTGATTTGGGTTTTGAGCTAGCAGGACGTTGAAATGTGATTATAATTATAGGATACAAATTGTAGAATTTTAATGAGAAGTAATCTTGTCCAAAGAGAATTAGAGGGAAGGCAGAGTCATGTAGTGAAAAAGATGCCAGTTCAGTTGTCCCAAGTTCTAGGTCCCAGTCCTGTGGGGATACCGGCTATGGACAGCCCTGGGGTAAAACTCTCCCCTCTCTAAGATCAGAATTCTTTGTCTAAATAGGAAGAAATAGACTTTATGGGTCCTCCCTTCACTGGTAGCACATGATGCTGTGCAGTGTTTTTGGTCACAGAATATAAGGTGTAAGTTGGGTTTCTGGTCTCTTTTATCTGAATATTAAACATGAGAACAAGATATTTAATGGGTACATGTTTTGAGTTTAGGTACTTAACAATAAGAGCAGATAAAGTGCTTTAGGAATTATTAGGAGCAAGGGAAGGAAATTGCTTTAGTGGCTTACTCTATATAGCTGGCTTGCATTGTACAGAGTGATGTTCTGGGGAGATGACTTAATCAGTGTTATCGGAAAGCAAGTAGAATGTATGTGAGCAATTCCATGACTTGGGATACATCACTGGTGAATCATACTGCAAAGCTGATAATGGTAATGTTGTTCTTGACTTTCTGACACCAGAGAGGCTTCCATATGTAGATATAGTCCCACAAGAAGATGCTCCTGATTTTTTTTTTTAACTACTACTCCTGAGTAGTTATCTATGAAAAAAAATTTCCTTTTAGATGGTTAAAACCTTAAGTTTTATACCATATTAATCTTTTAGTTTTGACAAATATACCACAGTAACATATAATGTTAACTTTAGGAGAAGTTAAGTGAAGCTATATTGGGATCTCTACGTCTTTGCAACTTTTCTGTAAATCTAGAATTATTTCAAAATCTATTAAAGGAAAAATTTTATTAAAATGTATTTTAAGTTTAAGGATGATCCATAATATACCCTGAGCAGTAAACATCTCTGTCTTGATGAACAACTTCAGTGTGAGAATAAAGTGTAAGAAATTAATTCGGTTGGAGGAGAGTCTCTCCAGTACGAGTGATACCAGTGCTTCCTAATAAAAATAGTCATCAGATTGCTGGCTGCAGTCACTTTTCTAAATCAGAATCAGAGGAAGATGTTCATTACAGACTTGTTTATAGAGTAAAAGATGTTCTAAAATAAGGGATTGGTTAAATAAATACAGCCCTTCAATGTCCTGGAATGCTATACAGCAATAACAATGATGGCATCCAATATATTTGACATTAATAGGATTCTTGGTATGTGGAAAAAGTAGGTCATAAAGGAGTATAAAACTAAAATATATACCTACAGGAAGACGGGAAACATTGTGGCAAGAGAAATTGTTGTTTGTAAGTTGTGGGTTCTGAATGATCCATAATTATATTTTGCTTATGTCAATTTCCTACTCTACCTGCCAGGAATATGCAGGTTTAAAAAAGAAAACTTTTTAAATAAAGATCTTGTTTAATAAAGAAAAAAATAAAAGTCAGTACCCCCATGATCACCACACAAATTTAAAAAGCAGTTACAGGAATGATTGAGATCCCTTTTCTTGGACCAACAATTAAAATGTCATGTTCATATGTAAACATTACCTGAATTTTGTCCCTTAAAAATAACCCTTAAGGTTCCTTTTTCTTGAAACATTTTTTTGCCTGTTCCTTTGATTTCCATTCTTATTGCTGAAAGCTCAAATCACAGTTCATCAGAACCTCCTGTCATTTTTGCCATTGACGGAATCTGTAATCTTTTAAAAGAGAAGGTAAATGTTAATTACTGTGGACTAGGAAGAAGGTGTCTCTCCCCACTGGCACAGAACTTGGCTGGAGCAGTTGGTTTTCACAACTTTTATTTCCAGTGTAAGTTATCTACTTGGTGTAGTTTAGTGGCAGGCTTCTGACGCTCCCTAAAACCCAAACAGTAATCTGTCCCTGGAGCAGGGGATGTTTGGTGGAGGTAGTTACTCTAGGGAATAGGAATGCTGAACAGATTCATGATGATGTCTAGGAAAGGAGCATTTACATTCATTCATTCATTCATTCATTCATTCATTCATTCATTCATTCATGCAACTATTGAGTAAATTCCTGTTATGTGCAGGACATTGTGCTAAAAATTGTAGAACATAGCACTTATAATCTGGGAAGGGAGATAACATACAGATAATTAATGAAAGAGAGTAATTATTGACCAAAAAGAAATAAAGTTTAAAAAAAAATTAGTTTGATGGAGAGTCCACAACCCTCACGTGTATAGTCAATTGATTTTCAACAAGTGTGCCAAGACCATTCAGTGGGGGGAAAGAATTGTCATTTCAACAAACAGGATAGCCACATGCAAAAGAATGAAATTGGACCCTTACTTCACACCATACACAAAAATGAACTCGAAAACCTAAATGTTAGATGAAAGATCTAAAAGCTAAAACCATAAAACTCTTAGAAGAAAACATAGATGTAAATCTTCATGACCTTGGACTTGGCAATCGATTCTTAGATATAATAGCAAAAGAATGAGCAACAAAACTAGAAAAATAGATAAATCGGACTTCATCAAAATTAAAACTTTATGCTTCAAAGGATATCATCAAGAAAGTGAAAAGCAACTGACAGAATGGGAGAAAATATTTTGTTAATCGTATATTTGATAATGGACTTATATCTAGAATATATAAAGAACTCTTACAACTCAATAATGAAAAGACAGATATAATTAAACGTTTTCAAAGGATTTGAATAAACATTTCTCCAAAGAAGATATATAAATGGTCAATAAGCACATGAAAAGAAGCTTGAAATAATTTGTCATCAGGGAGATGTAAATTAAAACGACAATGAGATACCACCTGCTCTCACCTGCTAGGATGACTATAACAAAACAGATAATAAAGGAGAATGTGGAGAGATCAGATCCCTTCTATATAGTTGGTGGGAGTGTAAAATGGTGCAGCTGCTGTGGGAAACAGTGTGATAGTTCTGCAAAAGGGTAAACATAGAGTTACCATATGACCCAGCAATTCCACTCCTAGGTTTATACCCCCTCAAATTGGTAGGACACTTAAGCAACAATGTTGGGTTACTGGCACACCGTGTTCACAGCAGGTTATTCACAATAGCCAAAGACGGAAACAGTCCAAATGTCCATCAGCAGGTGAATGAATAATTGAAATGTGGTAGATACATACAATGGACATGCTATAACATATGACATAACTGTAACATACAACATACTATAAAATCTTCAACCTTAAAAGGGAATAAAATTTTGACACATGTTACAATATGGATAACCCTTGAAAACATTATGCAAAGTGAAATAAGTCAGACACAGAAGGACAAAGACTGTATGATTCCACTTATACGAAGTATCTAGAATAGGCAAATGCATGGAGACAGAAAGTAGAATAGAGGTTACCAGGTGCTAGATGCAGGGGAGAATGGGATGTTATTGTTTAATGGGGACAGAGTTTCAGTTTGGAAAGATCTTCGAAGAAGTTGTGAAAATGAATAGGGGTGACAGTCACACAACATGGTGAATTTGCCACTGAATCGTCTGTTTAAAAATGGCTAAAACAGAAAGTGTGTTATGTATTATATATTTTACCATTAAAATAAAACCTATGAAGTCCTCTCTTAAATAAGACAAGGATGAGAAGAAACTTGTATTTCCCAAGACAAAATTTTGACTCAGATTCTCTCGCTTTACTCAGTGGGTTTAATCTATGATATTTTCTAACCAACAAATGAGCTGCTGATATTATTGTGTTAATATTAAAATTTTTAAAGTCCCCCTCCACTCCAAATACATTACTTTGCAACAAATAGGGCTGGAAAAACCAGACTTTTATGAACCCTAACCTTCACATCTTATACAAAAATCAAATCAAAACTGATTATAGACCTAAATGTAAAATGTATTATAAAACCAAAAACTTCTAGAAGGAAACATAGGAGAAAATCTTTGTGACCGTGGATTAGGCACAAAGGTCTTAGTCATGATACCAAAAGCATGATTCACAAGAAAATAGGAATAAATTGGGATTCATCAAAATTTAAAACTTTTGCTCTGTGAAAGACATTGAAATGAAATGACATAAGCTGGGAGAAAATATTTGCTATGTCTATGTCACAGGACTTGTATCTAGACTATACAAGAACTTTCAAAACTCAAGAATAAGAAAATAAAGAACCCAATAAAATTGGGCAAGATTTTAATTGGGCAAGATTTTGAACAGACATTTCACCAGGGAAGATATATGAATGGCAAATATGCATGTGAAAAGGTGCTTAACATCATTAGTCATTAGGGAAATGCAAGTTAACACTGCAGTGAGACATTTCCTTACACCTATGAGAATGGCTAAAATCCCGGCCCCCCCGCCCTCCCGCAAAAAAAAACAAATAACAAAAAACCCCCAAATCAGCCAGGCAAGGTGGCTCAGACCTGTAATCCTAGCACTCTGGGAGGCCAAGGCCAGAGGATCCCTTGAGGTCAGGAGTTGGAGACTAGCCTGAACAAGAGTGAGACCTGTCTCTACTAAAATGGTGGCTCATGCCTGTAGTCCCAGCTCCTCAGGAAGCTGAGGCAGGAGGATCACCTGAGCCCAGGAGTTTGAGGTTACTATGAGCTGTGATGATACCATCATCACTCTAGACAGGGCGAAAGAGTGAGACTCTGCCTCAAAAACAAAAAAAAAAACAAAAAACAAAACTAAACTAAAAAACCAAACCCTGACAATACCAAATGGTGAGGATACAGAGCACACGAGACTATCATATATTGCTGGTGGGACTGTGAAATGATGTAATGGCTTTGGAAAAGAATTTGGCAGTTTCTTTTAAGTTAAGCATGCACTTGCCATATGATGCAGATGTTCCACACCTGGGTATTTACTCAAGAAATATGAAAACTTATGCTGTTAAAAATACCTGCAGCTGAATGGTCACAGCAGCTTTATTCATAATAGCCAAAACTAGGAACAAACACCTAATGTCCTTGAGCAGGTGAATAGACAAACTACAGTATATCCATGCAGTGGATTACCATTCAGTAATAAAAAAGAACAAGCTAATGGCATATGCAACAACACAAATGAATCTCAAATGCATTATACCAAGTGAAAGCAGCCAGGCTCAAAAAGCTACGTATGTTTTTTATCTGCATGGCATTCTGGGATAGGCAAATGTGTAGGGGTGGAGAACAGACCTGTGGTTGCCAGAGGTTGGAGCTGCGGGGGGGAGGGGAGGTTGATTACAAAGGGGCAGCTTGAGGGAATTTTCTGGGGCAATGGGCCTCTTCCGCATCTTGATGGTGGCAGTGGTTGTGCAACTCTGTGCATTTATCAAAGCGCATAGAATTGTACACCTGAAAGAGTACATGCCTAAAATACATTTAAATGCCGGCTTGGGGTGAGGGAAGGCCAAGCAAACATTTTCCCTAAAAAGGAGGGGGAGGAGGAGAAATTTTAATTTTAGAAATGAGATGTTTTAAAGACTTATTTACATCGTTATAAACTGACCCCATAATTTGAAAGCAGTGTGAAATGGCAGAATAAGGAAGCCGGGTTTGTGATCTTACTAACAGAGGAAACCCTGTTAGTCACCAGGACTTTGGGAAGTGATGAAAAACTACACAACAGCCTGCCGCACATTGATGATCTCTGTGACCCTATGCTTTGATTTTAGATACCATCTCTTTGGGGCAGATTTGCACTTAGCTGTGCCCAAGGATTGATGAAGTGTTTCTGCAGCCTTCCAAAGGAACCCTGGGTAACAAACGGGATTGCAGCAAGATGTTTTGTGAGAGCAGATTCAATTTAGACCCTGTAGGGACGATGAGAAGACTATGTGCTCTTGCCTGGAGCTGTTCTCCTGTCCACAGCCCTCTGCTTGCCCCTCTTGGGTGGGTTGTTGCTCATCCTTGGGTGCCATTCGCTGATGCAGCCACACGGGAGGAGAGAGAGCAGACGAGGGAAAATGCCAGAAGAAACCTTGCCTTTGTGCATGAAGGTAGTGGTGTGAGGAGTGCATAGACTTGTTCCCCATGCTTTGCACTAAGTCCTGTGATCCAATCTAAAAAACAACACAAATGTGGTAATACAGGCTTTGGTCATTTTAAACCTTTCTGTTATCCCAGCTTCCTTTCCCTAAACCAAATCCAGCCAGTGGACAGAGCTGGAGATTGCCTGGGCTGCAGGAACGAGGAAGGCAGCAGGTTGCTGTGAAGCGTGGAGATCATTAGTGCTTGCCACGTGACTGGTGGCCTCAGCAGTCTTCTCTTGATTTAGGGAAGTCAGGGGCTTGAGATGTCAGGAGGGCGCCTGTGGCTCTTTCTTCTGCTCTGGGTGAGAGCTGCGCCAGATCATTGCCTTGCTTCCACTTTTTCCCTGTTCATCTGCCTATTCGTTCTCACGCATCTATTCACTCTGCACGTCTTTTGGAAAGATGAATACATTTTGTGCCTGGTAGAGTGCTGTTTGCATTATAAAGGAAAATGAGACACAGCGTGAGGCACACCTTAAGAGAAGACTTACAGAGAAGAGTCGATTAAAAACCCTGGGAGAGTGGGAAGAGTTGGGGTCCCAAGGGCGCATGGTGGTAGGGGTGCGCTCCTCCAGGCGGGGGGTTCAAGGAGGGCTCTGTGAAGGAAGAGGGTAGACCTGATAAGCAGCAGACAGGTAGCTGATGGGGTAGTATGTGGTGTGGAGAGCCTTCCAGGTGCTGTGAACTCTGTGGGGCTTCCCTCCCCAAGTTCAAGGAATGACTGGGCTCCAACAGAAGGAGGGAATGCTGAGTGGGATGCCAGTTGAGGGGAGGTTGGCGCGGTTCAGGTGGACGCTGAATGGAGTGAGGACTGGACATGGCAAGGCTGGGGTGATCTTGGGATGGGGGCTGGGCATTGGGGTAGAGAGATGGGTGTGAATTGGACTTGGCAGTCAGCATGGTTAGAAGTCAATAAATTTCAGTGAGATCCAGGGTGGAGAACAAACAGACCATTTCCAGAAGACGGCTTTTGCGCTCTGGCTCTCTCTCCTCTTCCTTTTCTCTCTTCCTAGCCACCCTGGCACGTTGTTTTTGTAGGAAGGTGCAGTTTGGCTTGTTGCTTTCTCATTTTTGAGAAAAAATGAGAAAGTCACATAGAGCCAGGTTTGTTGGAAAGGGAATCTTACTAATGTAAGATGAATGAGTTTGGCCACAAAGAGTTCTGCATTTCCCAGGATAACATTTGTCTTTATTTTAAATCATCAAAACAGCATTTAAGTGAGAACAAGGATCCATGCATGCTTTTATTCACTGTGTTTTCCAATTGCTCACATTATCCTCTAATAACGGGATGTGTGCACGATATGATAGAGAGGCCACTGGGCTGCAGAGCAGTCATTAGCTTTCCCTCAAAAATAAAAAGAGAGGCTGCCATTTGAATAATGATCCCTGGCTGTTTTCTTTGTACACGGGCCATTTCCTTAATTAGGTTTCAAGCTTCATCTCTCTTGTTTTTAACTAAAAAGCCAACTGAGAGAGAGAGACAAATTGTATTGTGGGGAAGAAGGAGAGAAATCTGTTCCACGTGCAGTAAGGGGCAAGTGAGTAAAATGGGGGGTCTTGGACACCCTGATGTTCAAGCCACGCACAGTGGAGCCGGCTGGTGTCTGGGATGAGCTCAGATCTCTGGAGGTCGGGGGACCCCTCTGCACACTCCAGGGAATGCCTCCTCCACCGCCTATGTAGAGTTTTTGGCCCAGGTCCTAGAGTGTGTTTCTACGGTCATCTTTTTCTTCACTTTACCTTGAAATGACCTTGGCACCTATCTGTTAAACACACGGGCTTAGGAGTCAGACAGCCTGGGTTCCAAGCCCGCCCTGTGAGCCAGCTCCGTGACCTTGGTGGACCGGGGCTCCTCGCAGCCCAGCGTCCTGTGCCGACGCGGAGGTGATGATGCAGCCACTCCACAGGGTTGCGTGAGAGCGGACGACTTCGTTTCTATGTGAAGGACTTGGAACACTGCTGGGACAGGGGGAGGCTGCAGCCGCTGCCTTACTGTTGTTACTATTCGCCCCTGAGGGAGAGTCCTGCTGGGGAGTGCAGATGCAGTGTTTTTGTTTTATAACCCGTGTGTTGTGAGGGAAAGTGAGTCGGCATGTTGGAGCCATAAATTATGGGGAACATTGACAGCCTCATTTATTTTCTCCCACAATGTCATGTTTTCTCACCTGTTGTTTTTAAGTTCTGAGCCCCGAAGATCCTGAAGATGGTTTCATATTTGGAGTTTGCTGAATATGGTGGGAAATAACTTTGAATTTAGACCTTGGTTCATAACCACTCTAGTTACTAAAATCAGGGTGCTTTGTGTTTTAATGTTGCATATTTCCCAAACAAACAAACAAACAAACAGCCAGACAAATGGCAGCACCACCAAATAGCCCTCTTGGCCCACCTTGGTGGGGACTGCACCTCCTTGTCCCCTCCCCAGCTGCCCAGTGCAGGGGGATATGGAGGTGGAACCCACACTTTCCTCTTAAACTCAAACCATGGTCTCGGGACCCACAGCATCAGTGTTCCCCTGAACTTGTTAGAAATGCCAAATCCCCTCTCCTACCCCAGATCTGAATCAGAATCTGCATTTTAACAACACCCCTCAAGAGATTCAAATGCATGGTAAGATATGTCAAGCCCTGTGATATCTCACTAACTCCTTGGGAAGATGAGCCAATAAGCCAGAGAGTAATACCAGTGAGGCAGACCAAAGTCTGTCCAGGGGAGGAGAGGGCTTCCTTCCGCCAGTGCCCCTAGCGCTGGGTGTTGATGGAGGAGTAGGAGTTGGTTGGGATGAGGGAAGAGTGAGGGCAAATAGAGAGAAGGAGACTTCTAGAAGAAAAGTTGGATATGCAAAGCCAATGACAGCAAAATAATCTGACCTCCTTTTACTATTCTCAACTTGGAATTTATGGTTTCCTGGCTCCTCTCCAGCACTCATGCAGGGCATGTGCTGGGCTGTGTGAAATAATTTTTGAGCAATGCAGAAGTGCCTTTTTTCTAAAGCTCTGATACGTGAATGCAGACACATAAAATGGACAAGTGAGAGAGGTATTACTGTTTTACAATGAATTTACTCAACATTCAGATAAATTCCTTGGGAACAGAAGGAAAGGGTCTGGATCCAGACTGCCATTTGTAAGAAGAAACACAGGCCAGTCTGTCACCTCTGGGAGTCTGAGTCTTTGTTTTGTGACATGTAACTTTTGATACTTCACTGGCTTGTTGGGAATACTTGGTTGGTTTGTAATGAGAGCCGTGAAACTCATACTTCTTGACCTTCAGATATGTGGTTCCATATTTTAAAAAATCAGTGCTAGAAAGCTTAACTGCAGCAGAACCGGCGGGGAGGAGGGTGCATGCCACACACCTCAGTGCCGGCCCGGCTGTGTGTGGCAGTACTGCAGCTCCCCAGGACGGTCCAGCCTCGCGCCCCGCGGCTGTCCTCTGCTGTCCCCCGCCGCTGGCAAGCAGGGTGGTGGCCCTTACGCCCAGGTGCCTCTTCAGCTGGCAGGTGCAGCACGTTTAAAAAGTTAATTTTCACTTTCAGTTTTTGGTTGATATTCCAATTTTTTCCTTTTGCTTTCCTTTTTTTCTAGTTAACCTTTTGTAGCCCACCACTGCGTTTAATGAAAGATGAATGTGTTAAAGGAAACGTGGCGATAGCGGGGAAATGGAACAGCTGAAAAAGCATTCAATTAATGAGAGAGATCACGGAACACAAAACGAATGCAAGAAAAGGTAGATAAATTCAGGGCTCGTTTATTAAGTACAATTCACCTAGAATTCAGAAAAGGGAGCTTTTTCAGTAAAGGATTAGTGACAAGATTTTAAAAGAGTCCCCTAGGGAAAAAGGATTAACAAAAGGAGACATTATAGAATGAAATAGAAGTGAATTAACAAATTGATTTTCTGTAAGGTTAGAAGATGCAAGATGTATTTGGAAGATAAATATTTGGTAATTGAAACCTGTAAGTGTTTTGTTGCTGGTTTTCACCCAGTGAATCCATGCCTGTGCAGTGAAAATCTCGTGGCTGTGAACATCGGATGGTGTCGATCCTACAAAAAGGCAGCCCAGCCTCTTTCTGTCTCTGCATTTGTCACTCAGCCGCATTTTTCCTACTTCGGTAATTCAAGGGATTTTCCCTCTAATCAAAGAGGTTACTTTTAAAGTTAATGAGAATAATTTGGAACCAGAAGCTAAAATCATTTTTTTTAAAACAAGGGAAGTTCTTTCTTTTAATAAGAGCCTTATATTAAATTTTTGTTCATTTCACCATTTACCTTCCTGCACTTCACCTGAATTCCATGAAAGCCTTTCTTTTGGGTACAGAAGAGTGTCCTGGGACTCATCTTGTCTGCCACAGCAGAACGTGGCAGCTGACCTGATGCAGGTTGCATAGGCTGCGATGCTGCGTCAACCGGTGGTGGACTTGATGAAGGCAGTGCCCCGGGCAGCTCTGCCGCACACCTGCTCCCTGAAATAGCTCTTGCCTGCCTCCTGGTATCCGACCCTGTCAGAGAATGTTGGCTTGTGTCCTTTGACTCTTTAATTTACAAATGATTATTGATTTTCTTCGCCTTCAGGAAGTAGGGTGCGCTGCTGAACAGAGGGGGTGGGGAGGGACTTAATTCTGATCCCTCCCACTGTTATTTTGTATTCATGCCTCTTTCTTCTTCTTTCTTTCCATTAATATGGAAAATGGATATATGATTATGTATTTGGCTTCGGACTATGATGCTCTCTGGGTGTGATCCGTAATGTCATTGTTACCAATTCTTATTTTTGATGGTCCCTTGGGTAAATGGGTCTCTTTAAAATAAGTTGTAATTATTAACATTCAGGAATAAGAGAAAAAACATATTTAACAAACATATGTACATAATTTTAATAGGAGACTATTTAATATTATTAATATTAAAGTTGCAAAGGTACTGTGTTTATTAGTTAGGGTTTTCCAAAGAAAATTTGGTCATTCTACCCATTGATAAAATCCATAATTTCCTGTATTTGTTCTGGTTTTCCTTGTTCCCTGCCCTACCACATGAAACACAGCATGCACACAAGCCCACATGGACACACACACACTCACACTTGTTCCAGATTTCTCTGGGGGGCGTAGGGGAGAAAGAGAGTAGATGATTCCCTTGGAACTGTATTGCTTTTGTATCAACCAGGTTTTGGAAAAGATGAATCACAGGATTCAAGCAGACACATGTCTCCCACCTGACTGTTTAAGATTCCTTTTACGTAGATTTGATGTACATTACAGAATATATAATTTAAAGGAAAGAAAAAAAAACACTTCTCTGAAATTGAACTACAAAAGCCTATGCAACAAATATGCAGGCAACTTGAAACAGTTCTTGTCTCACTTTATCCCTTTTTTGATTCCCCATCTAGGATCTACAAGTTGACATTGGCATCTTAATAGCACCAAGTTCAGAGTCACTGAAAACCCTTAATATCATATTCAGTTTTATACCAAAGCTGGATAATTGAACAACATATTGTCTTCTCACTGGTAAAATCTTTCAGTCAAGGCCTCTGGCTTTATAATTTCTCCACCAGAATAATTCCAGTATCTCTCAGGTGCATTAAAATTGATGTGCAGCCTATGGGGTGTTAAGTCTCTATGTGAGAGCTACCGATGGGGATTTGGATGTGGCTGGCATAGCTCAGGAGTCACAGTAAAAACATCTTTTGTTTTGGAGAGGACTTCCCATTTTATCTTTCAGGTGTTTAGGAAGGAGGTGTTTTTCAGCTGACTGTTTCTCAGAACATGACTGAACTCACATGGAAGAATTTGGAGGGGTCCCAAGCACAAAATGGAAAGAGCACTTGGTGGACTTTTTTCTAGTTCTTGATCTTGACAGCGCCACCGCACCTGAGCATGTACGCCCCTCCACATGCACCCACCTTTCCCCAATAATTGCCTGTGAAAAATTTTAAATATCCAGAGTGAGATGGCCTTTCCCAAAGTCTGATTAGATATGAGGAAACCATGCCCATGTCCCAGTGAGCATCCAGATGTGCTGACCATGATAGCTGCTCTCTGTGACCTCACCCTCTCTGTCTACTCTTTCTTCATCCCTTCCCTTCTCCTCCTCCTCTATCCAGTTGTTCATAGAGGCATCTGCTTGGGGATTGGTCCTGGGACACGTCTTCTCTCCTGCCCTGCTCTCCACTCCTCCTGTTGCCACCTGCCCTCTGTCGCTGTGGGCTAACTCGTGTTTCCTAGCGCCTTTCCTCCAGGGCCCCCCTAGTGTCAGGTGTGGGGGCTTGCCGGTCCCGCCCTGCAGTGTCTTCCGTTTGGACTTCCCCTCACCTCTCAACTCACCCTTTCAGTCTCTGTGGTGACAGCAATCCCTCGGAGAGGCCTTTTCTCCCCATCTACCGTGAGTCTCCGTTGCTGGAGCCACAGCACTCAGTGCCGTGTGTCAGGTGCACGGTGAAACGTGTGTTCTGTGCTTTGTTTGGCTAGTGTCTCCCTGGTAGACTCTAAGTCTGCTGGATGGAGAGTGTACTGTTTTTGCTCTCTGGAGTGGCCCCAGCCGCAGCACAGTATCTAGCACGAAGCAGGTGCTTAGTATTTATCGAGTAAGGCAGTCAGTGGTTGACTTGATTTTATAGTCTTTCCTTACAATGTCAGGATTTTGTCAAAAGCAGTGATTTCCTTCTAATTGTGCTTGATTTTCAGGGGATGCTGTTTGTTTACTGAGAAAAAATTAATTCAGAAGAGTTCATTGTTCTACTGAATAGGTACATGTGTGAAATCCTGCATCGGGCCATCTTTCAAAGCCTACTTTTCACGGCAGAGTATGCACTGTGCTATGAAGTGTATTGCTGTGGTCTCTGCCGTTTGGTGGCCCTTCTGAAGTTTCAAAGCGTGGTACCCACGTCTAGGGTGATAGCTCTGCGAGGCTCAGTTTTCTCACCTGTCAAGATAGTGTCTGTCTCTCGAGATTTGGTGAGAAGGCACTGATGTGTGAAAGCACGTAGGAGACCTGGCTCTTAGACGTGCCAAGCTGTTATCAGCTGCTATCGTGATTGAGTAGGTGATTGATTTGGTGCACATCTGCCACCAGCCTCATTAGTGACTTCTTGTTCTCTGCTCCAGGAATCGTCTTCTTTTTCCTGCCATTCATTGGTTCTCACCATAAGAACTCATTTGAGGGACGGTTTCTCTAAGAAACCCGGACCTAGCAACCTGCTTGTCTCTGGAGGTTCCTTGAATCCTGTGCCCATGCAGCGCACCTGTTTTCTGACCTGCCTGCTCTGTGCCGGCGGGGGCTGTCAGTGCACGGGGCAGCCGCGTGGCGGTGTGCGGGACCAGCGGCCGATGCTGCCCTGGCTGCAGTGATACGTGGACCACGCGCTGCGGAGGAGGCAGCACCCGTGTGGGGCTGTGCCGTGGTCAGACCAGAGCTGGGGGCTGTGGTTGCAAGATGCAGGTTCCAGGTTTGAAGAGGAACAGAAACAAACGGGAATGTTTGGGGAGGCCAAACAAGGGAGGGATAGGTGTCTATAGTCCATGTCATATGAGGGCACATGGGGAAGAACTGGGGATATATTTAGCCTGAAAAAAAGGTGGCGTGGGTGGTAGAGGGTGCCAAGTACTGCTTTAAGCACTTTACACAGAGAAAGTCATTTGCTCTTCATGGCAACCCCATAAGGTAGTTGTTATTATCACCCTCATTGTTCAGTGAGGAAACTGAGGCAGAGGATGTCTGCAGTACCTTCTCCAAGGACCCATGGAGGGGAATAGGAGAGTTTGGGCTCCTGTTCTGGCTGTCTGTGCTCCGAGCCCCTGTGCCAGCTGACCTCCCCCATCACTCTCTTAAAATATTTCAAAGCAGGACGGGACTTGGTGTGTATAACTTGTTGGTCCGTATCACTGGCTCTAGGGGCAGATACTACAGAGAGGCAGAGGGAGTTCAAGGTGAGAATGTTCTGTGCTGCCCGGCAGTGGGAGGGATTGCCGAGCAGGGCTGCCACAGCCTCTCCCTAGAAGAGCCCAGGGGCCTCTTGGTTGAGATGCCTTGGACAGAATTTCAGCTTGTGGAGGGATTCTGGGCTTTGGAGCCACCAGGGTTTGTGTTCTTTGCATTCAGTATGGAAAATGATTCCCTAACCCAGGTTCTCAACTCTGTCCTCTTGATGTATTTGGCCAGATAACTGGATGTTGCGGGAGGGTGTCATGTGCTTCGTATGTTTAGCAGCATCCCGGACCTATGTCCACTAGATTCAGTAGCCACTCCCTTTCTTTCCCCCAGCTGTGAAACCAAAAATGTCTCCGGACACTGCCAAGTGTCCCTGCAGGACAACATGGTTTGTGGTTGAGAACTGCTGATCTAAATGCACCTCCTTCTCCCATGAAAAGCCCGTATGTTGACTTGGCCATGCTCACCCCCTGGGGCTCAGCATGTTTGTGTGAAGGCCCCTGGGCTGTGGGACCCTTGACCACCCTCCTTATTTATTTTGGTAGTCTGAAGGATGAAGTATTTTGCGCTTAAGCTTCCTGGGGAAGTAATTTGAAGGTAGATCATATTGGCATGTAATAGGATGATCTCACTTTATAAAGAAACAGTTACATTTATAATCTTATATTAAAAAGAAGATCTGTGAAGACAGAAACCAAGGAACCATACTGTGGTTTTGGGGGAAAGTAGGATGAAAGGTTTGTGTTCCTTCTATTTGATTATATCTAGTATCTGATTATTTTCCCTATGGTGAGCACATTTTGCTTTACTGTTGAGGAAACAGTCTTGCTTTACCTTCGAATGTTTTAGGAGAGTTATTAGGGGTGGTCAGGACATTGGCTCTGGAAGCAGCCTGGCTGGATTTGAATCCCATCCGTACCTTTCTATTTTTCTCCATCTTTGACTTTACTTTTACCTTTTTAAAAGCAATATCACATAACAAATTTAGAAAACTGAAAAAAAGTCATCCCAAATCCTTCCACCATACCCAGCCACAATTGGAATCTTGTTGTAGTCTCTCCTAGCATCTTTTGCTTTGTTTTTATATAGCTTTAATTATAAACATAATGCACTTATATAATTTGCATCTTAGCATTATTTCATGAGCAGATTGCTGTGATAGTACACAGCTGCGTAGACATTGATTAAAATGTTTTTTTGACACAGTAATGTAGTAGCTGTGGACACAGGCCAGCCTTGTTCAATGGGTTGTTTAATTCATGTCTCGAGTTTAAACCTGAGTCAGTCACTCTTCTTTGCACATTATAAGACATTTATTATATTTTTATATCAGTGATTACTAAATTTCTTTGAACTTGACACTTTATATATTTTTAATCACATGAATAATACATGAATATATGCTCTTTGTAAAGAATTCTAATGACTCAGTGATATATAGGGAAAAAATTCTAGTTCACATTAATTCTACTGTATGACCCTGGCCTGAGATAAAATTGTTTCCAGTTTAGTATTGACTATTCCCCAGTCCATTTGAGAAATCATCATTTATTGGCAGAACACACAGAGAAACTTATGTGCTATAAACTATGCTTACATAGACAGCAAAACTATCTGGCCAAAAATTTGTTTCAGGGAATGCCCAAAATTTGATGTATATGTTTAATATATAGAAACCTTAAACCATAAACCTTAAACCATATGATAAATATATGCTACTGATCAGACATGCACATGATGATGTAGTGACATGGCCCACCAGTCGTCCCAAGGCCCTATGCATTCTGACACTGCACGGGAATGGGCAGCAGATGCCCTGTCACTACTCACATCAAGGGACCTTTTCTGGCCCTCTTGGTGTTCTTGGATAGTGCACAGAGGTGTTTAACCTGTGTCTATAGCCTTTGAGAGAATTTAAGGGACTATAAGTTTAGATGAGAAAAATATGATGTCTTTGATTTTCACTAATCTCTAACTGAAATTTACTACCTTCTTAACTTACAAGTGACAAGCCCAGCAGTACCTGTGACTTTGTCACCAGCAGACACCACTGATATTTTCCCATCACGCCACAGTTGATGCAGGAATCTCCTCAACACTGATGAGTATGGTGGCGACAGCCTCAGATGGAGCTTGTCCTTTAATGCACTGAGAAGAGGCACCTCTATTTCTACATCACAAATTTATGTTTTAAATATTTTGAAAACTGAGCTTTAATATAAATGATTTTTTCCTATGTGTTTTCTTTCCTTTTTTTCACTAAAAACATCATTCTGAGGAGGGGTCTGTGGGTTTCATGGGGTTCCAGAGCAGCCCGTGGCATGCCATCCCCCAAAACTCAAAATCCCTATCCTAAAGGCATAGCATAGCATAATAATAACAATGTGGATGAAATGATTAATTACTAATATTTTCCTAAATACCTTTCAGGAGAAAAAAAAATATTGGTAGCGTAGTGATTTTATGTGTGTATTTAAGAGAGAAAGACAGAAACATTAAATGTCCTAGTACTCAGAATTCTTCAAATTACTGTAGAAAAATCCTTATCTTGAGAGTAATATGTGGACTTTCATTAACTGCCCTGATTCCTCAACTTCAAAGTGTCATTTCCATGACTACCAACCCCAAATGTGTGAGGAATCAAGTGCTTTTGGTCACACTTGGGGGTCTGTGGGGAGAGGTAGCCTCAGGTTCTGAGCCCTGCATGGCAGGGAGCCTTCGGTGGTGAGGGCGCCCGGCTTGGCCACACCGGCTGGGACTGGGGTGAGCCAGGTGGGTGTCCGTCCCTTACTGGCACCAGCTGGTGACCGTGGCAGTGCCTGATTGGCCGGTGGTGTGCAGAAGCCTGGGAGCGGTCCTCCGCGGCATGACACACCACTGGCCTCTGGGAGGCATGAGCGTGTGTTACTCTGTGTCCTGGCTTCCTCGCATGAAGGTGAATGAGGAGAACGACATCGAGAGACATTTTGTGTCTGGGTCCCAGAGTGTTCAAAGAAATGGGCTCAGTGGGAGATTTCATATAAAAACACAGATTTTTGGCTTCTCTTAACAAATGGAAGACAGGGCAACCACAGCGTGGGCCCCTCCCCAACACAAAGATCAAAGAAGCCAAGAAGTGGCCGCTGTCTCACGACGGGACAGAGGAGGCTCCACTGTTTGATGTAGACTCCAGACTGGCTCGATTTCCTTACCTGGTTTGACCTGTCTGGCCTTTACAAGCCTTTGATTAGTGGCTTCTGAAACAGATTATTTCTGTGTTCCTTTTGTATTCTAACATGCTGATTTTAAAGATATAGGGAAAAAGTCCTGGTGCTGGACTTGATGAGGTACATTAGAAAATCACTTGATTCTGAAGTTGGTGACACTTACAATTTTAGGGGCTTCGGATGGCGTTTCTGCACGTCAGCATAGGGGAAGCCCTGCTGCAGTCCCCTCATTTTTGTTACTGTTTGTTATGAATCGAATCAGAGGTCACCTCCTACAGACTCCCTGCAGGCCGTGGGCGTCTGTGGGCAAATGTGAGGCAGGGAGATGTGTCCATGAAGGATGCTGACATGAGGGGTCATTTTTCTTGGCCTCAGATGTCAGCAGTGGGGAACTCTACATCAGAACCTCCCCACCTTTTTACCGAGGACGCTTTCCAGCACGAGAGAGGAGCCTCAGTCGCCTCCCTTCCTTTCTACAGGAAGGAGGGCAGGTTGATGACAACTTGCCAAGCGTTATCTCACCATAGTTCTTTCTTCCCCAGTGAAAAGCTGGGACCCGGCTGTGTCAGTTGGTATCTCTGTGTGCAGTTTGGGGTTGATAGAGTTAAAGGTTCATTCAGATGCAGGTTCCTAACACTGATGCCGGCTTTTGGCTCTGTAACTACAGAAACCACTTCAGCAGCTGCAAATAGTATTAGCTCTAAGCTTGTTAGGGATCTTGCAGACTCATTCATTGATTGCCTTCGATTTCCAGGACATCTTGGATATAGAATTAAAAAGACTTTAGTTAAGCCAATTAACTTTTGTGGCGCCTGGGTAGCTAACATCGTGTGCTAGAGAAGGTCATTGATGTTATTCAAATAGCAGTTTTATTTGAGCTGGGATTAAGGAAATCAGACAAAAGGTCTAAGAATTGTTTATAACGTGTTCCTTTCTGTGTTGCAATATCTTGGCCTTTACCATCTGAGTCTGACCATAATTACACATACAAATGAGTGGGTCATGTTGTCCTTTCTGTAGATTGTGACTTGATTGCACCAGCTCTCGAGTGTCCATCTTGCAAATTGTTCCCAGTCGAGTTTTAATCTGAGGTTTCCTCTAGCTACAGTGTATCAAGCTTTTAGAATATGGCAATTAAGAGCATGGACTTCGGAGCCAGGCTGCCTGGGTTCAAATCCTGGCTCCCATGATGATTTAAGCTCCTGTAATAGTGACTTGGAGCCTGGGGTGGCCCGCCCACAACCCGCAGTGGGTTCTGTTCCTCGGGCCCTCTTATGCCAGCTGGGGCTGTGAGGCCAGTCATTGCCAGTGGACTGTGAGCTGATAAATGTCACCTCTAGGCTAAGGAGTTCAAGAAGCAGGTTCACTCCCTCTCCCCCTATCTGCTGGCTGAATGAATGCAGAAGACACCAAGGCCTGAGGACAGAGCAGAGACACAGAATGGGGGATCCTGGGTCCCTGAGCACTGTGTGGAAGGCTCTCTGATGACAAGGACCTCTCTCTCAGGAGGGTTATGTGAACAAGAAATAAACTTTCATTGTGTTAAGCCACTGAGGTTTTTGTTGTAATGGCCAGTGCCCTCTTAACTAACAAGCCACTTGCTAGTGTAACCTTGGGTAAGTTACTTGAACTCTCTGTGCCTCAGTTTCCTAACCTGTAAAATGGAGGAAGTAATATCTATCTGTCCTGACGGAAGGGCTCAGGAAATGCTAGCTTGGCTACTATTATGAATAATAAATGGTTGTTATGGTCATTCCTTCTGGTCTTCTGGGAGCAGGGAAGATGAATTATTTTTAACTGGGAACATGAGAAGCATGTGTTTCAAAAGTAGGCTGGAGAAAGCAATCTGTTATTAAGCAGGGCAGGCTTCGTATGGTAGCATTTTATGATTTGCGTTTTGGCTATAGTTAAGTTTGTTGGTGTACATAAAAGACATTCATAAATGCACACAATGAGATTTTTCTTCTCTACACACGTGGACCTGTAGTGTGGGGCAGGGAGGGTGTATGCGCAGCATAAATACTCTTGTTTCAGAGCCTCAGACCCCCATGCAGCAGTGCAGAGAATACTCAGGAATTGAAGTTTTTTTGTAAGTAGGAGACCATTTGATTGTGTTCTGCGGACAGACGAATCCCCCAGTTTTAAAGCAGCGTGTGATGCCGGCATGCTAGGGCAGCAGTGGCTGTGCCAGCAGCACGCCTGGTAGCTTAGCGCTGACTTCGTGTCCCTCAAATACAACAGGAATATCCTGCAGCATTCACACTCGGTTTTATCACCACACAGCTAAAATTTATCAGGGGCATTTGTCCAGTTGACTGTGTTGAATAGTAAAAGCTTATGAGACTTATCAAGATTTAAAGAAAAGAGTATAGACAGTAAAACGGAGAGGAGAGACAGCCGTCTTTTAATTCTGGACGGGACAGTCTGGGAGTGGCAGGAGTCTGTCCAAGACCGCCCTCCGCAGAGCCAGCTCGCTGGGCTGGCGGCAGCCCCTGCAACTCTGTGAGTTGGCCGGCACTCCAAACGGCGAGCTGGAGCAGGGCTCCGGGACCTGGGGACGCGGACCGTTTGTGACACGGCTGTCTGGAGCGGGTGCCAGAAGGCAGCTCGAGAAGTCTTTAGCCCAGCCCACTCCTTTCCCTTAGCTGGAAGTTCTTAAAAACAAGCTGAGGAAATGCAGCCTTCGGGGCGGGTTCGCACCCCTCAGAGCAGGCGCCGCTCACAGGCCCTGCTCCGCCCCTCACGCGGCCCCCGGCCACGGCCCCGCCCCTCCCGCGGCCCCCGGCCACGGCCCCGCCCCGCCCCTCACGCGGCCGCCCGGCCACGGCCCCGCCCCGCCCCTCACGCGGCCCCCGGCCCCGCCCCGCCCCTCACGCGGCCGCCTGGCCACGGCCCGCTCGACTCCTCATGCGGCCGCCCGGCCACGGCCCGCTCGACTCTTCACGCGGCCGCCCGGCCACGGCCCCGCCCCATCCCGCCCCTCACGCGGCCGCCCGGTCACGGCCCCGCCCCACCCCGCCCCTCACGCGGCCCTCGGCCACG